>LPNX010442065.1:0-63997 GCA_001517045.1 Pseudotsuga menziesii
AAGTTCCAGTAATGATTCACTGATATTACTGGCTGAGAATCGGGGCAGAGTGCCAGTAAAGTGTATAAGCATTGAAATTCCATCCATAAAAGGAGCAGGGATGACTACAACCTACAAACAACTTTTTCAAGGTGAGTCCACGATAGATGGTTGGGATTTTGATATTCCAAATTGCAGGGAAATGATTGATAATCGGTTAGAAAAAGTGTTCAAGATGTTTGAATTAAAAGAATACAGTCATTTGTTTACAATACCATATCCAGATATCTGTGTACACTACATTCGCCAGATAGCTGTTAATTTTCTTGTATTTACATTGGGAACTTCAGTAGGTATGGACATGGTGATCCATCAAAGAATCTTTAAGGAAAATTTTGTTTTCTTCAGAATTTATTGCAAACGCAATGGAAAACTTCGTAAAGAGTTTTTTCTCCCTTTGAACTATCCAGAGGATATTGAATTCGTTGTCCTAATGATAGAATGCTTGTGCAACAGCTAGGACCCAGACCATTGGAAGTAGTAGACATAAGCTGTCAAAATCCTGTTTACATAAAAAAAACAAATATTTATGCTACTAATAAGCCCTACTATTTAAGTAGAAGTTCCAAGTTCATCTGCAACGATTACTCAACTGAAAGAGTTTACGTTTGTAATCTAGAAGGTGACATTTTAGCCACACTTGAAGGCCATGGAAAATTTTGGAATGGCTTGGAGTATAGCATTACCTACGCTTCTCACATTACAAAATCAGAGGATATTATCATTTCTGTTTGCCGGAGAGATCGATCTGATCCGTACACCATCAATGTTAGCAGCATTGTTACAGGAAAATGCTTGGCAAACATTAGTTCCGATATTTTAGAGTGTTCACAAAGCAGAGAGAAAGCATTGGAATTTCCAATTAAGGGATTTGCATATGACAAGAAGACCCATGAGATTTTCACAGCAAACACGTAAATTTTGATTTTTTTTTTTTTTAAATTTCACCAAGCGTCGCTTAAGCGACGGTTCCAATTGTCGGATAACCGACGCTTAATTTTTCTATCCTTCTCTTAACCGACGGTTATCACTGTCGCTTAACCGATGGTTTTCAAAAAAATTAATTTTTTTTAAAAAATTTCAATAAACGTCTCTTAAGCGACGGTTCTAGATGTCGCTTAACCGACGCTTAATCTGTATATCCATCGCTTCATCGACGGTTTTGGATGTCGCTTAACCGACGCCTTACATTTAACCGACGGCAACTGAGGTGTCGCTTAACCGACGGATTGAACAACTGTCGGATAGCCGACGCCAAGTTTCCGACGCTTAAAAAAAAATCAAAGTGTCGTACATACGACAGAAAAGTGTCGAAAATCCGACAATACGGCCGTCGGATTTTTGGTCGAAATGTAGTAGTGTTTAAATAATTCAAAACTTTTAAAAAGTGGGCTTGGGATTCTTTACCTATGTCTCCATAAGTTGCTCCTAGTGGTAGGGGTATATCTGGGTCTCCGCAGAAGTCTATCCCTGCATAGGGGTAGTCATCTATGGCGATGATCTGTCTAAGCCACCATGGAAAGAACTATGTTGGGTGGGGGTTAGCCACCCTTCCACCTCCCAGCATGTGCACGACATTAGCTCAACGTCGTTGGGTTGGATCCGGGACTCCATGTGGAGTAATGTCTACCCTAGGGCTTAGCCCTGGAACCCGTTCAAAGAAAAATGTGCTCAGTACGCTGCCAAACCCAAAGTTCTGCACTCTTCCCATCTTGCAGTCACTGAGTTGTTGTTTCATGTTTCTCAGCAGCATATTACTCCAATCATATACTGTAGGTCGCATGCAATCTACCACATAGAACATCATTGGCCGTGGTGGAGTGAAGCCAAACCTGCAATCCTGCCTAGTGCCAAAAGTATGGATTTCAGCCCCAGAATCTGAATAGTGTTTGTTGGGATTTGACTTTCAACCTTCTCCGTATCTGAAAAGCAGTACATAGTTATGTACTCATCTATGTTTATCCCACCTCCTGGCCCACAGGATTGAAGGTTCACCCCCTCCCCTCATCGGGACAAGCCTGTGATGAAATATATGTCCTCAACCTCAATGCTGAGTGACATCCCATCTATCTGAAATATTTCAGACTCTAGATCCCAATAGTCTACCAGTAGCTAGAGTCCTCATCGGGACAAGCCTGTGATGAAATATATGTCCTCAACCTCAATGCTGAGTGACATCCCATCTATCTGAAATATTTCAGACTCTAGATCCCAATAGTCTACCAGTAGCTAGAGTAGTCTTGGTTTGGCCCTCAGGTTTCCAAGACACCAAAACTTGTATAAACCACATGCTCGTAATGCTTGTTGAGCCATGAGATTAGCTTGAACAACTTTCTCAACATCACCATGTTCTCTCTCTCTCTCCACTCTAGTACCATCTTGCACAAAAAAACAATTTTTTTATCATGATTTTCCCATTAAAACCTTATTCACGGCCCTATACACGACTGTTTTCAAAACAGTCGCGTATGTACGCAGGTTTCGATGCATTTTCCATGTATGGCGAGCCCTATACGTGGAAAAAGGCCCGATTTCCATGCGGGCCGAAATGCCCAAGTTGGGATGGATTAAAGAATTAAATTGAACATGAAAATTTAAAAATGTTGCATCAAAATGAAAGAGAAGGGCATGAGTTTATACCTGGTTCAAATGTGAAGGGATTCCACAGGACGATGCTCCCAAAATTTGCTTCGAAAGTTCTGAGCTGAAATGCACTATGTTGGGTAAAATATTCAAATGGTATGGAAATTTTTAAATTTTTCACTATTTATAGAAATTTTTTGAAATTTTTACCCAATTTCTATAGTTTTTTTACCGTTTTTGACCGTTTTTGACTGTTTGAACTAATTTGATGTTGTAGGAATCCATTTTGAGTGCGGTTTGACCATGGATTTGACCCATTCGTACCTATTTTAGGTATTATATCTAAACTAGCATTTAGGTTAGGTTTCACATCCGTTTGCACTTTGCATAACCTTATGACCATTTCATCTTAACCTTAGGTATGAACCCATTTCATCTTGTCACGAAACCTTCTTGCTACTTTTAGAAGTGACATGTTGTGAATGATAGAGCTTTCCCATACATGGGTACCCTAGTTAGATCTTGTTTTGCATTTGGTACCCATGCCGACATTTCTCCTTTAGGGTGTGGGAGTCCTTTGTATAGTACCACCATGACTTTGAGAAAGAGATTTATACTCCTCTTGACATTTATGCTTGCCATTTCCCCGGGAATCCCTTGTATATGTCAAGTTGTAATTGCATTATCATGAGTTTTTCTTGCCTTATTGAGCCTTACGTCGGCTTCCCTGACTTTGATTATCAACCATATAGATCGAGCTTGTCTCATGTCTGGACAAGCAGAACCTTTTTATATATCTTTTGCATCTTGATTCCCCATTTTTTACCGAGAGGGGACTTTCCCCCGAGTGTCGTTATCCTGCACATGTTCCTTGCATTGAGCATAGGTATGTTCCACTGTTTGGAACTAGTTTGTTTTCCCTTTGCCACTCGTCTCCTCCTAGATTTGTAACTATAAAGCACTTTTATTCTTTTTCAAGCTTTTCAAAATATCTGAAAAAGTACAAAAAAATTAAAAAACCAAAAATCCAGACAGGAAAAGATGTTATCTTTGGCATTAGTCGAGTTGTGTCTCCTTCAAACAGAGCACTGTATATCACACCCGTTGGTTGGGTTAATAGTTTTACTTTAGGAGTTGTACTTGTTTCTCTGAGTTTATCTCCACTGACTAGTTAAGCTTCCAATCCCTATGGAGCCTCTGTTGATGCCTCCTGTGTCGCAGAGATGTCCTAGTTTGTATATTGAGTCTATGCTACCTACATTCAATCACCATTTGCCTTTATGCTCTTGTTCAAAGGAAGTTGAAACCTGATTCGGCCATTCCTCAGTTGTCTTGACTTTGCATGTCAACCATTTTTCGGTGGGTGATCTTGCATATGTTAATGGTATACATCAATGACCCATAATTAGATGATGGACTACTATGTTCGACCTCGACACCTATATTCATATAGTAGTACATGTACTTGTAGCAGTTTGTGTAGAATAATTTCTAGAATGGTGGAATTCCACATATGCTACCTCCTTGATCGTGCCAGTGTTCATGATATTTCAGCTCTCATGACTTGATTCCAGTGTATGTCAGATATTTTCAGCCATTATGGAGATCTTGATCCATTGTATATCTTCAGTTTCAATGGAGATCTTGATCCTTTGTATATCTCCATCATGGAGATTCTGATCTATTATATATTGTACGTGGCGATGACCACACATGTCATATTTTGTATATCATGCTTATTCATGGCCATTGTACTATTATGTATTCAGGGTTGCTATATGTATTTGCAATCATATGCAGAGATTGATTATTGTACTATACTGAAGGATGGCTAGTTCTTCCACCTAGTTCTTCATCACTCCACTTCTGGCATGGATTTATAATGTATTTCAGCCATCATGTTACCCCTCTGACCTCACACATTAGGGGGCATCTGTTACAGTTGATTTTACCACACATGATTGATCACACTTTTATGGCCTTCCCTGTCCCTCTGCAGACTCTTTGGAACCCATGTACTAATATTGTACCTTTGATGTTTTCAAGATCATCCCTAAAAACATCTGTTATTTGTTGTCCGCAAATTTTAATCCCTTTCTCGCGTATATATGTGGATATTGACCTTAAACCCGCGCACATTGGGATGTGTGCATAAGTCCAAATATTTTTGGAGTTTTCCTTGAGGTGTGTCCAAATCACTTGTCTCTTGGCCTTCCATATGCCTCAAGATTGCTCGGATTTGACCCTCCATTACCTGTTTGGAGTACTATATAAGGAACCCCTTGGATACATTGAAGGAGAGGAATTGAAGAGCAAGAGAACTATAGTCCATTGTTGTCGTAGGTTGCTTATACTTGATTCTACATCATTTTGTCCCTTGGAGCATTTTTGTTCTTCCCAAGCTTTTCTTTGCTTGTGAGATTTCTATCGAGAGATGGAGGATTGAGGTGGAGGAGGACTCGGTTTCTCCGGTTCGCAGATGTGTCGGTAGAGGTTGTCACTTATGTAATCTCTGATTTTATTAATAGAAATATATTTTCCTATCCAATAATGTGCATTTAAATGAATATTGAATCCATGGATATGTTTAATTGCTTATACATTATTGATTATATATGCTAGAGTAGATCTAACACCATATTATATAGCATGCTTGTCTTGTTTGCTGTTGTTGAGAGAAAATTGCTAACACAAGTGGGATTGGAAAAAGCTCAACGTGGATCTACTTCAACCATCTGGAATAAGGTATGATTTGAGATCCTTTAGTGTTAGATGCTTTATTTCTCTTGGATATTGGTAAGGGATTGATTTCTGCGGTTTCTCTATCTGTTGTGGTACACCCCAAGCCATAGGAAGTTTCTCTCTGTAAAAATATTATTTACCATCACTTATTATTATTATTAATTATGATTTTTATTGTTATTATTATTATGATTATTATTAAACTAAAATTTCTAATAATAATATGTCCATTACAAAAAATCATAAGTGAAAATGTCAAATTGTTCAATTACTAAGTTAAATATTGTAAAGGTGATTGATCGAAAGGTATTATTAATTTATTGAATGTATTGAGTAAGTTAAGATAGGACTCATAAATATATATGTATTAATAAAGTACTGCCATGTCAGACAAATGATCTGAATTTATATTTTATAATCAAATTGCCACTTCGAATTCAAAAGAGTCAACATGATAACTATTTGGTTATTATTTTATTCAACATATTAAATGAAGGATAAGACTAATAATTGGTCCATTGCCTCATGAAGGTCCTAAGTTGAACAATTCGAGAACCATTAAATGATTAACATTCTAACCATTAAATTCAACTTAAATAGTCTTAAATACCATTGAACTACTCGAGAAAATAAGTACATAAAGAAATAATATTTTATTATGAAGTAGATTGTAAAACAAGCCATCATTATGAATGTTTGGGGAGAGAAGTGGAGTAAGTCGGAAGGCTAATGAAGCTGGAAAATGGTATATAGGCGAGAGTTTGGGGATTATGGAGGGGGTTGGTTATTTTGGAGTGAGGGGTGAGGAAAAGTTGGATTTTTATAAGTGAAAGTATTCTGAGGAGGGGGAGAACTCGACACTTTGAGGAAGGGGAAAACTCCAAAGAGGGGGTGGGAAACTCAAACGGAACTTGTTTTTGAAAACTATGTTATTGATCCATTGAAATACAAAGTTTTGGATAATTTCACCAAGGAAAGTTGCTCTCAGGATTATCGATTTGTGGGCTCGGGGGCTAGGAAACCCAATGGTTTCCTAGATCCAACATGATAAGAGCTAGTCTGTAGGGTGGTTTATCAGTTTGTTCACTAAGGATTGGTTTAAAGGAACTGCAAGAGCTAAATGAACTACCTTCATCCCTACATTTTCAGAGCATTCTACTCGTACAAATTTATTTATTCATTTACATTGTAAATGTTAATGCAGAAATAAAGCATGTGTGAAACAATGAATATGAAGCATGATTTCTAGACCTTCTATAATTATTTCATTATGAAAATTTAGAATACTAGGGTACATGAATGCAAATACAAAATACACAAAAATTGCAACAAAATTTTGATGCAAAAAAAACTCAATGTATTATTAAACCAAGCTATAAATGAGCTATTATACATCAAATTTAACCTAGTGATTAATTTAGTGCCCTTATATAAGGTAGAGCACTAGACCCATTGTGTATTTTTTGTGTGATTTCCATTGTTCTCTTTTATTCTCTATTGCGGTTTCTCTTGTTTTTCTTTGGTTGCACAACAAGTGGTATCAGATCCTTGAAGAGCCTCCATTCCTTGGATATTGAATTCCTGTTGGAGGTTGCAGCAAAAGGTCGGTTTGGTGAAGTGATATCTTCTATTCTAGACGTTCATATGGGATTTTCTACAATTCTAGAAAATGCCAAGAACAGGCATGACACGTTAGTAGTCATGAGACATGTGCAGACTTTGTGGGGAACACACGACAAAGAGAGCATAGAGACTTTGTTGTAAAAAGAGGAATCAATTCAAAATCTATGTGTCGATCCCTTGACCCATTGAGGAATCATCCTCCTATAATTTTTGAGATACCATGCATAAGGGATGTTCAACATTCCATTGTTGAGGAAAAATCAACAATAAAATATTCACCACCATTGAAGATTGGATACTCTCACCTATAACTCCAAGTATTTTTTAGTTCCTTGGAAGGAGTCTAGAGGAGCCTACGAAAGGTGTATTTGTTGTTGCATGTTTGTTCTGAGGAGCTCACAGTGGATAACAATGATGCCTGTCGAAAATAGTCAAAGAAGTACAGACATATATTCAGTGTAAAGGTGTGATAGTCATGTGATTATCTCCAAAACATAGTAACTTAGGACTGTTTTATAGTGAGAGCACCATGGGGGATAGGTTGTTGCAGACAAGAGAGATGCGGCTTTGAAATAATGTTTTAATTAGAGAATTAAATCCATTATATAGGGAATTCTAGTGGTGGCATTATCCATTTCATAAGATTATGGTGGTGTGTTCCCATGAATACGGGTAACACTTTTTTTCAATATGTGAGTGTAGATTGTCTTAAACTTGAGCTCGATCGAGGTTTATTTGAGCCCTCAATTGATCTTTCAATAGCTAAATCAAGGGTTTAAATAATCCCTCAATCGAAGTTGGTTCCTATATGGTTTCTTTGTAATTAGTCATATATTGGATCCTCTTGATAACATAACCTATGTATCTATACTAAGTAATCATGATCCCCAAATCATTTTTATTCACTTCAAGGCCAATAAACTGCCTCAGTAACCCTAGATATGTCATGGAGAAGGACTTGATAAAACTTGACTTGATATCCCTTAATCTAGCATCCGAACCACCGGTAATGAGAAAGTAATCTACATACAAAACAATCAATAATAAGCAACCTTCCTTCTACTTCACGTAGACATTGCATTCAGACTTGCACTTTTCGAATTTCTATGATAGTAAGAAGGAATCCATCTTGGAATACCATTCCCTTGGGGATTTATTGAACCCATACATAGATTTATCTAGTCTTCATACCAAGTAGGAATCTTCATTGTACCCCTCATGCTATCTCATATAGATATCTTCTTCCAGGTCACCATGGAGGAAGGAACTCTTCACATCCATGTGATGTACCTCCCATTTTGTTGAAGCTGCAATGGAAAAAACCAGTATTATGGATTCCATTCTTACAACAGGATAAAATGTTTCATTGTAGTCCAACCCATGAAATTGTGAATACCCATTTGCAACTAACAAATTCTTGTACATGGTAGTATATCCATCTTACGTTAGTTTGGTTTTGTAGATCCATTTCCACTGGAAAACTATTCCCCCTAAGGTAAGATGATAATATCCCATGTCTTTTTATTTTGTAATTAATCATATTCATCATCCATGGTTTCTTTTCACCTTGGATCATGGAAGGCCTCTTTTTAGGATTATATATCAAACCCCAACATCATGTAGCACCTCTTTTGGAGAAGTGGATATGTATGACAAAGCGCAAGGATCTAATTCTAAAATTGAGATCTAGTTCTCCTTCTATCAGATGGATCCCCAACATTGTTCCCAATAGGTTCAATGATTTTTTGATCCTATTTAGGTCTTGGATTGGGAGCAGGATCTCGATATGGATCTGCTTGATATTCATTCTCAATATCAAAATTTGGTTCCTCTTGGTCCTCATCTTCGGACTCTGAATATGAAACATCAATAGAAACATCATCATATGCAAATGGAATATATTGAGCATTTATATCTTCCTCTTCAACTGGATGTATATAATGCAATGGATCTTCATTGAATTGGACACTCTACTCTATGAAGCATCTTCTGGTTGCAATCTTCGTCAACTTGTAAGGTTTTACACCATTTGCATATCTTAGCAGAAGTATTTGCTACTTTGAGGTTATAAGGATTTCCTCTTGTCAAATAGAATTTTGACCCATGCTTTGGAGCCAAAAACACTTAGATGTGAGACATTAGACTTATGTCCCACCAATGTTTCAAATGGAGTGACCCCAAACATTGAATTGTGAGATACTTTGTTTTGTATATACGAAGCACAGTTCACTACTTCATCCCATAAATATGGTGGAAGATCTCTTGCTTCAAGAGGAAAGTAGCCATATCTTTCAATGATCGATTCTTCCACTAAGCTACACCATTATTTTGTGGTGTATATGGGACTGAATATTGCATTTGAATACCTTATGAAGCACACGGTTTTTGAAACTCTCTTTTGATGTACTCTCCTCCATTATTTGATCAGAGTGCTCTTCCCAAGAGTGTTCTGAAATAAGGATTTGAAAAGTTTAAAATTTTGAAACATATCAAACTTCTTCTTAAGAAATTATATACAACAATACCTAGAGTAGTCATCGATGAAGGTCAGAAAGTATATGGATCCATTCATAGATGTTATAAGTATTGGTCTTAGGACATCACTATGTATCAAATCAAGTGTAGAGGAAACTCTCCTTTCCTTCCCATATTCAAACCTTCGCTCTAGGTGAGCTTACCTACTAAGAAACCATTGTAGACACCTTAAGAGGACTTCATAAGAGACAATCCCTCAACCATTTCTTCATTGTACAACTGCTCGAGGTATTTGAAATTCAGATGGTCGAATCTCTTGTACCAAATTCTTCTTATTTCATTAGCATGAGTCAATAGGGAACTTTGGTGTGAGTATGGGAAAAATGTGAGAAGGCATGTTCCCTGAAGGCATGGATTACAACTCCTTTCACTACCATCTTCGCAGTAGATATATCTGAGATCTCAACTATGCCAGGTTTAAATACAACTCGCTTTGGTAAACCAGTATGGGTCATCTGATATGCAGACAACATATTTGCTACTAAAGAGGGCACATATAGGAAATTATTGAAGAATCCATGCTCAAATTGAACTGAACCCTTCCCAATAGCTAGGATTTGAGAGTCATCCACCATGTTTATGCTAGGACCACCAGTGATATCTAAAGAATAAAATGATTCTTTGGAGGAAACCATGTGGTTGGAAGCTCATGAATCAATGAGGAAGGCTTATTATTGTGAGAATCCATCCTTTAATACATGACATCTCTCATGATATTGATTCTTACCAGAATATGTCTTCCTTGCACCTTCTAGGAGGGAAGTATTATTCTGTTGAATAAGTCTTGACATATGATCTATTGTTTTCTTCATACATAGGTTCTTTGGATGGTTTCCTCTTTTGAAATACAGACACTTGGCCTTTTCAAACCTTTTCTGCTTATCCTTTATAGAACCAATGGCTCTATCTGAATAATTTTGCTTCTCCTTTGGTTTTTCTTCAATATAATTCTTATCCTTCCATTTTTGCTTCCCCTTTTCTTGTGCATTATTTGTATCCATAACCATAAGAGCTTGATTCTTAGAGGTTCTTAGGACTTCCATCTAAACCAATTTATATTGTTCTTGAATGAGGGATTTAGTGAATGCATTAAGTGAGGGCATTCACCAATTTGGGGTAAGTCTCCTAGAGACGAAGGTGGAAAGAAATATAGAAAATTCATAGCCAAGGTTTCTCATAATGGAGAGCACCAACTACTCATCCTTCTTTTCAATTCCACGTTGCTTGCACTGCATCACCAAAGACTTGAATTTGGAGAAGAATTTTTGGATAGTTTCAAAACTGCTGGGTTGAAGAGAAATCAAATCATTCTCTAAAATAGGTCCTATCAGCTCATCTTGCTTCCCAAACGGTGATTTAAGCTTCATTCATACTTCCCTTGGTTTTTTTAATCCATCAAGGTGGAATAGAAACTCCCTAGATATATGAATACACACGAAACCAAATGTTTCATCCAATTTGTCCAGGTACTTTGATTTCTCTAAATTCTACTGGGGTTCAACCTCCTTGCCCATAGTGACACTATATAGACCCTTGTTGTGCAACACAATATTCATATCTCCCCTCCAATACAGTAATTGAAGGGTGTAAGGATCCTTGGTGTCAAGGCAGTTGAGTTCTCCTTTTTTTAGCTTCATGAGCAACACAAATCCACTGAATTATTCAATTAAATTGCATACAATCTTCAATTCAAAGGAAACTCAGCTTTGTATAGATATGATAACATGTAAAATTAGTAACTCCATAGGATCATCAGGATGGATTGAACCTCACAGTGAAAGAAGAATGAATGAGGAATAATTTCAGTGTTATAATTGTCAAACAATCATGGTGAAATTATTCATACAAGAGGAAAAAAATTGACAACATAACCATAATTTAATAATCATTCATCTATATGAAATACATTAGTGATACAATAGAGATAATTGAAATCCTCTAGGAGTGATTCAAATCCCATGACTTGGACTAACTCCAGACATCACTGACTATGGAAAAATCACCACTGAAGGCTCACTAGTGTAATTATAGACAATTGAAACACCTCACAATAAATTAACTGACCAAGGTAGGTTAGAAAAGGTGTTAATCTACTTAAATCATTCAAAAGGGGTGATAGGATTAATGAAGATGAATTGAATGTGGCCCATCAGAGCATAACTCAAAAAATACTAGGGTGAACTGATGGTGGGACTCCCATGACTTAGTGTGATATCCTAAAATATAGGGATTGGTATTTGGAGCTCCTAAACTCAAGCAAAGTGGTGCATCAAGTTGTAGGTGGGACTCAAATAAATTCTCCATGGAACTAATGAAGTGGCAACATATTCCTAAGATAGGAAATTGACATTTAGACTATGGTGGACAAGGGAGGATTACAATAATCCTAAAATTATGTTCATATTTTTTTCCAAAATTATGCATTTATCACTAAATTATTATATGTGCACACAAGCCACTTGTTAACTTTTCCTGAAATTTACAAGAACAATCTTATCATTAAATAAAATTTAAGTGTATTAAATAATATTATTAATTAAAAAAAAATATAGTTGAAAAGACAACATAATTACCTACAATTTGTTTTTTAGTTGCATGTTGTAATTCATAAGGAATATCTGAGTTTTGAGGGATTTTATTTAATAAATGAGTAAAAAAACTAATTTTCACCACCACTTTTTGCCAAAAAGTGTTAACCATCTTCAGGGATTCACCTAGTGATTCACTAAAGCAATTGTTTTGATAGTTATAAGATTATTATATTAATTTTATTAATTTTATTATTTATAAGCATATGTTGAATCAATAAAAAGGAAAATAACTTATGTAGGGTGATTATAATTTTATGTTGAAAAGGGTGAATTCATTATTGTCCCATCATCAGTGGATATTGCAAGGATATCCAAAGGTTTTGGTTAAGTGTATGACTCTCTAGTATTGATTAAAAAAATTTAAGTGACTTTGTTAGGATTTGGTGTTTGTTTTGTCAAATATGGAATGGAGAAGGTGTAGAATCCTAAGTTAGATTTGGAGAATTTTAATGATAAGAATAACTTCAAGATATGGAAGGTAAATATGTGGTATTTACTGGTGCAACAAGGATTTCACAAAACATTATTAGGCAAAGTGAGCAAACCAACAAATATGACAGATGAGGACTGGGAAGATCTGGATTTGCAAGCCATTAATTCCATCTATCTGTCTTTGGAAAATGAAGCATGTTTAATATTGCGAGAGATGAAAAAAATAGGCATATGGAGAAAATTGGAAGGCCTTTACATCGCTAAATCCTTGTTGAACCAAATATTCTTGAAGAGTCAATTGTATATCCTACAAAATGAATGAAGTACAAAATTTCATTACCATTTACATACTTTCAATAATCTGATTAGTCAACTGACAAGTATGGATGTTAGATACGCCGATGAAGACAATGAAATCATGTTGTTGTGTTCGTTACCTGAACCTTGGCATTGATTAGATACATCTATGTGGTTTAGCACAATAGACACCCTAGATTATGACATTTTTGTGGGAGCTCTGTTTTCTAAAGAAACATGGAGGAAATCCATTAAAGAAGTCTTAGCTAAAGAGGCAATGGTGGATTTAGGATGATCTATAGAAAGAGGGGAGGATTTAAGAGGTACATCTAGAGATAATTCAACATAAAGAAAGAGTAAAGGAAAATGATGGTACTACTATTGTTGTAACTATAAATTCAGAAGATATTCTGATGTATATTACTATTGTATATTGTTGCACCCCCATTGGGGATGTCTGTTCCTCCTTTGGGGATGTCATCATTGTATATGGTCACTGAGGTAAACCCTCCATTTTATGTTGGGGAAATAGTCCCTAGGTTAAATAAAGTAAAATTTATTTATGTTTATTCCTCGGTAGTTTGGCCCCAAAGTTAACCTCATCAACCTAGTGGTTGAGTTAACAACTCAACAGAAGAATATAAATAGGGAGGCAGCCTCCTCAATTGTCACATGCTTCACTTGATCTCTCATGTGCACCTTAGGAGAGAGAGGAATAGGAGGGACAAATATTTTTTGCATGCATATTGTTCTTGGTTTATTCTATCATGTCATCTTATCTTTTTGACGAAACTATTCTGAGGAAGTTTGCAGGGTTTTCCCCTTTATGGTTTCCCCAATGAAAATATTCATGTCTTGTGTATATTTGATGTATTGTTATGCTTGTTATCCTTTCAAATAAATATCATAAGTAAAATAAATTAGAAAAACTAACTTGGTACCAAATCCACTCTGAAAGAAGGAACTGTGCAGCCAAAATACAACAACAATGGCAGCTCTATGAAATTAGGGTTTCATGCTTCAAAACCCTAGAAGACTAACTTTAGTCATCTTTGAACTTTTGCTAAAACTTGATATTGCAGAAGTCTCATGATCTAAAAATTTTACAGGATGAAGATGAAATCTTGATGTACCTTTTTTGAAAGTTTCATCCTCATATTCACTGTACTTCAGGAGATATGATTCCTCCAAATCACGGTTCTAGCCTCCTCCAGGATACAATCATAAACATGAGACCTAAGGATAATTGCTATATCTGAGGATAGGAAGGTACAAATCAAATTTCTCAAGATGTTACAAGCAGGGAACAAAATCTAGTTTCTGTGGTCCATGTTTTTGACTCCGAATGTGAACCAGTGACATGTGGAAGTCTGTACAAGTTCGCTATGTTGAACAGTCCTCAAAACAGTCATCTTGGGAAAATCAGCATAAGTCCCATTTGGAGAATCCGATTCTACTCTAACCTATGGGATTATAAAGACGACAGAACATTCTACCTCAGTGAGAAGTTTCATACTGTGAGAGGTAGAAACTTTAGAGACATGATAGAATCAATATTAGACATTTATGTAGAAGAAATTGGAGAAATTAGGGCTTCCTCTTCCGGGAGCTTCCCGCCACTGTTTTCAGAAAAGGAGTACATTGGAAAACTCACCTTGAGGAGGAGCATACTTCTGTCTAATTAGAATTTTTAAATTCCATTTTTTTAAAATTAGGTTTTCTCTAACAAACCCTAGATCAACGAGGATTGTAACTAGGTCAGACACCTCAAATTGATAAGATTTAAATATTTGCTATTTCCATTTGAGGTTCTCATTTCAAAATGACTCATCACACCCAGCTTGATGATAATCTTGGTGTAACTCACAACTTCCAAGCATGGAATTATACGACCTTCTTGATCCTTGAAGAAAACTATTTGGTTCAGAATATCAGTAAGGAAGTTCTAGAGCTGAATGGAGATGAGGCTAAGGCTAGAGCCAAGAGAATCATTGCAGATTCTATATACCTCATGTGTCATCCTTGAAGACACCAAAGGAATTTTTCTATTCTTTGATGAAGTTGTTCAAAGGAAATAACAACAATCAAAAAATGACATTAAGAAACCAGATGAATAATGTGAAGATACAGAATTGACAGACCATGCAATCCTACTTCACAAGGGTTTCCAAATTCAAGGAACAACTTGAAGCAGTCGAAGAAGAATAAGACATTGTTATGATCACCTTGAATACATGATAGAAGGAAGTTGATTACCTTCAGAAGACTATGGGAAGAGTGCACACAAGAAGAAGCTCGACTCACAACAAGAGAAGATAAGATGGGAGCAACTGGAGATCAAGTTATCATGATTCAAAAAAGAAAGATAAGATTCCTCACATGATGAGGAATGTGTACTTTAATCAAGGAGTCTACCCACCAAACAAAGATAAGTGTTTAATTATCATTCTATGATATGTTTTGGTTGTTCACTTGTTTATATTTAGTTGATGTATTATGCATGTTTGTGTGTTTACAATTATACTACTGAATTGCACATGATGGGTAAGAAGTCAATGATGTTGTATAACATTCAATTGCTACTTATCTAGATTGAAACCTATTTGCTGACATATTGGGAGTAGTACACACACTTAATAACATTGGGGTAGAAGGAATCTAGAAGTTACCATATGTGTACGAGATGTGGATGAATTTTGTAGCATTGGATAAGATAGTTGCATGACTGCGTGGCATATATCTTGATGCATTAGATTAATATGTTTTGGAAATAATGAAATGTTTCTAATCATGCAACTGAAATTAACTTTTAGATCATTCTGAAGATCAAGTAAGGACAGTTCAGAAGAGGAATATGAAGATCCTGAGGTCATAGACATCGTGGAAAAAGAAAGAGCTTCAGAATAATATAAAGAGAATTGTAGATCCACCTCAAGATATGAAGACCATCTTGGGAACGAGAAATAATCAAATATGATGAATAGTTCAGCAATACTTCCAAACAAATAAAGAGGCCTCGGAAACACTCCAGTTATGTGACACTTTTGAGTGACATCATTGATGCAGATCCGTCCAGCTATGAAGATGTAGCCAAGAATAAAGGGAAGGAGACTATGATTAAATAATACTAGTTGATCAAGTGGAATGATGTCTAGGATGTGGTTCCAAGACCTAAAGGGAAGTCCATACTATCTTCCATATGGATCTACAAGATATAGCATGCAGCATATGGTATCATTGTGGGATACAAGAAAATATTCATAGCACGAGGCTTTTCATAGAAAGAAGGCTTAAACTATGAGGATACATTTGCGCCAGTTGTGAGGTACACTTCCATTAGATCCATACGTGCATGTATGAGATGGGAGATACACCAGATGCATATCAAGACAACATTATTTAATGGTGTATTCGAGGAGGAAGTGTACGTAGAGTAGCCACTAGGAGTCGAGACACATGAATCATGTGTGCAAATTAAAAAAGGCCTTGTACGAGATCAAAAGGAATCCATGGGATAACACATACAATTACATGAAGAGCTTGAAGATCACCTAGAGTGATGAATATATTAACCTTTGCTACAAGGTTGAAGATGAAACCCTATACAGGATGGGAAGCTCACAAATGGGTGCAAGACGAAATTTTCAACAAAGTTCAAGATAGAGGATCTTGGTATCCAGTGACCTTATATGGATACATAGAATATCAGTAGCAGAGGTAGATACTTGTTACTCCAGTACATAATGTTTCAATACATAGAGTACAAAAGGAAGAGGGAGAATGATGCTCCACTTTAGAGGGAGTGACTGCAAAAGATCCACCTCTTGATGGGCCTAGGATTTACTGAGATTAAAGTGTATTCCAACCTTTATTTCAAGCTTGAATGTGGAATTCCAGTGATAATCCTGCTATATGTCGATGTCATGTTCCTGATAGGAGAGGAAAAACTCACTGAAGATGCAAGGAGGAGACTTGCCATCGAGTTCAAAATGAAATACCTAAGGATGATACACTATTTCTTAGGAATAGATGTGTGGAAGAATGAGGATGGTATTTTTCTTGATCAAGGAAAGTATCCAGTGGATATTCTAAATAAATTTGGAATGCTAGACCGCAAGGCAAAAACCAAACCTATGGCATCAAACTTGAATCTTATGTGTGATGCTTCATCAAATTCGGCTGATTCCATGATGTATCGTCAGATGATTGGCTCATTGATGTTACTAACTAATACAAGACAAGACATATGATTTTTTGTGAACACCCTAATCTAGTTCTTGATGGATTCGAGAATTGTTCATCTAGCTGTTGCAAAGCATGTAGTGAGGTATCTGAAGGGTATAGTTGAGTATGGGATGAAGTATGATACAAATCAAAAGACTATTTTGCAAGGTTATGTTGATTTGAATTGGGAAGGAAGCGCCACTGAGAGGATCAAGAACACCTTTGGTTGCTTCTTTAGTTTGAGATCCAGCAAGATCTACTAGTTTGGCAGGATGCAGTCCGACATGGCGTTGAGTATAGCCGAGGCAGAATATGAAACATCAGTAGAAACATCATCATATGAAAATGGGATAGACTAAGCATTTATACCTTCATCTTCAACTGGTTGTATATCATGCAATGGATCTTCATTGAATTGGACACTACGCTCTATGAAGCATCATTTGGTTGCAAACTCCATCAACTTGTAAGGTTTTACATCATCTGCATATCTTAACATAATGCATTCACTACTTTGAGGCTATAAGCATTTCCTCTTGTCAAATAGAATTTTGACCCATTCTTTGGAGCCAAAAACCCTTAGATGTGAGACACTAGGCTTATGTCCGATCAATGCTTCAAATGGAGTGACCCAAAACATTGAATTGTGAGATACTTTGTTTTGAATGTACAAAGCACAGTTCATTGCTTCATCCCACAAATATGGTGGAATATCTCTTACTTCAATCAAGCAGATATCCATATCTTTCAATGATCGATTATTCCAATTCGCTACACCATTATTGTGTTGTGTATATGGGACTGAATATTGCATTTGAATATCTTATGAAGAACACAGTTTTTGAAACTCTCTTTTGATGTACTCTCCTCCATTATTTGATCATATTGCTTTGATATTCTTCCCAAGAGTGTTCTCAACTAAGGATTTGAAAACTTTGAAAGTTTGAAACACATCAAAATTCTTCTTAATAAAGTATATCCAAAAAACCTAGAGTAGTCATCGATGAAGGTCAGAAAGTATATGGATCCATTCATATATTTTCTAAGCATTGGTTTGAAGACATCACTATGTATCAAATCAGGTGTAGAGGCAACTCTTCTTTCCTTCCCATCTTCAAACCTTCACTCTAGGTGCTTACCTACCAAGAAACCATTGTATACACCTTGAGAGGACTTGATTAGAGACAATCCCTCAACCATTTATTCATTGTGAAACTACTATAGGTATTTGAAATTTAGATGGTCGAATCTCTTGTACCAGATTCTGCTTATTTCATTGGCATGAGTCAATAGGGAACTTTGGTGTGAGTATGGGAAAAAATGTGAGAAATCATATTCCTTGAAGGCATGGTTTGCAACTCCTTTCGCTATTAGCTTCCCAGTAGAGATATTTGAGATCTCAGTTGTGTCAGGTTAGAATACAACTACCTTTGGTAAACCAGTATGGGTCACCTGATATATAGATAACATATCTGCTGCAAAAGAGGGCACATATAGGACATTATTGAACAATCCATGTTCAAATTGAAATGAACCCTTCCCAATTGCTGGGATTTGAGAGTCATCCCCCATGTGTATGCTATGACCACCAGTGATATCTAAAGAATAAAATGATTCTTTGGAGGAAAACATGTGGTTGGAAGCTCTTGAATCAATGAGGAAGGATTATGATTGTGAGAATCCATCCTTCAATGCTTGAAATATCTCATAATATTAAGTCTTTCTTCCTGAATATGTCTTCCTTGCACCATATGGGAGGGAAGTGTTATTCTGCTGATTAAGTCTTGACATATGATCTATCATTTTCTTCATACATAGGTTCTCTGGATGGTTTCCTCTTTTGAAATACGGACACTTGGTATTTTCAAACCTTTTCTTCTTATCATTTATAGAAGCAGAGGCTCTATCTGAAGGATTTTGCTTCTCCTTTGGTTTGTTTTCAATAAACTTCTTGTCCTTGCATTTTTTCTTCCCCTTTTCTTGGGCATTCTTGGTCTACCCAGCTAGAAGCACTTGATTCTTGGAGGTTTTGAGGACTCCCATCTAAACCAATTTATATTGTTCTTGAATGAGGGATTTAGTGAATGCATTAAGTGAGAGAACTCACCAGTTTGGGGTAAGTCTCCTAGAGTGGAAGGTGGAAAAAAATATAGAAAATTCATTGCCAAGGTTTCTCTTAATGGAGAGCACCAAGTACTCATCCTTCTTTTCAATTACATATTGCTTGCACTGCATGACCAAAGACATGAATTTGGAGAAAATTTGTTGGATAGTTTCAAAACTACTGGGTTGAAGAGAAATCAAATCATTCTCTAAAATATGTCCTATTAACTCATCTTTCTTTCTATACAGTGATTTAAGCTTCATCCATACTTCCCTTGGTGTCTTCAACAATCAATGTGGAAGAGAAACTCCCTAGATATATGAATACATATGAAACCAAATGCTTCATCCACAGGATCATCAAGATGGATTGAACCTCACAATGAAAGAAGAATGAATGAGGAATCATTTTAGTGTTAGAATTGTCAAACAATCATGGTGAAATTACTCAGACAAGAGGAAAATTTTTGACAACATAACCATGATTTAATAATCATTCATCTATATGAAATACATTGGTGATATAATAAATACAATTGAAATCCTCTAGGAGTGATTCAAATCCCATGACTTGGACTAACTCCAGACATCACTGACTGTGGAAAAATCACCACTGAAGATACACTAGTGTAACTCTAGACAATTGAAACACCTCACAATCAATTAACTAACCAAGGTAGGTTAGAAAAGGTGTAAATCTACTTAAATCGTGCAAAAGGGGTGATAGACTCGCTAAATATGAATTGAATGTGGCCCATCGAAGCATAACTTAAAACAAACTAGGGTGAACTGTTGGTGGGACTCCCATGACTCAGTGTGAGCTCCTAAAATCTAGGGATTGTTATTTGGATCTCCTAAACTCAAGAAAAGTGGTGCATCAAGTTGTAGGTGGGCCTCAAATAACTTCTCCATGGAAATAATGAAGTGGCAACATATTCCTAAGCTAGGAAACTGACATTTAGACTATGGTGGACAAGGGAGGATTACAATAATCCTAACATTATGTTCATATTTATTTTCCAAAATTATGCATTCACCAATAAATTATTATATGTGCACACAAGCCACTTGTTAACTTTTCCTGAAATCTACAAGAACAAACTTATCATTAAATACAATTTAAGTGTATTAAATAATATTATTAATTAAAAAAATATATAGGTTGAAAGACAACATAATTACTTACAATTTGTTTTTTTGTTGCATGTTGTAATTCATAAGGAACATCTGAGTTTCGAGGGATTTGATTTAATAAATTTGTAAAAAAACAAATTTTCACCACCACTTTTTTCAAAAAAGTGTTAACCATATTCATGGATTCACCTAGTGATTCACTAAAGCAATTGTTTTCATAATTATAAGCTTGTTCTGTTAATTTTATTATTTATAATCTTATGTTGA
Organism: Pseudotsuga menziesii; assembly: GCA_001517045.1. Classification (NCBI taxonomy): domain Eukaryota; kingdom Viridiplantae; phylum Streptophyta; class Pinopsida; order Pinales; family Pinaceae; genus Pseudotsuga; species Pseudotsuga menziesii. Next base: position 20,571 of record LPNX010442065.1, read on the forward strand.
ATCAATAATCTGGACAATAAATTATGTAGGATGATTATAATTTTATGTTGAAAAGTGTGAATTCAAGATTGGCCCATCATCGGTGGATAGTGCAAGGATATCCAAAGGTTTTGTTTAAGTGTATGAATCTCTAGTATTGATTAAAAAATTTGAAGTAACTTCGCTAGGATTTGGTGTTTGTTATGTCAAATATTGAATGGAGAAGGTGTAGAATCCTAAGTCTGATTTGGAGAATTTTAATGATAAGAATAATTTCAAGCTATGGAAGGCAAAGATGTGGTATTTGCTGGTGCAACAAGGATTTCACAAAACATTTGTAGGCAAGGTGAACAAACCAAAAAATATGACAGATGAGGACTGGAAGATCTAGATTTAAGAGTCATTAATTCCATCTATCTGTTTTTGGAAAATGAATTCATGTTTAATATTGTCAGAGACCAAAAACAAATAGGAATATGGAGCAAATTGGAAAGCCTTTACATGACTAAATCCTTGTTGAAGAAAATATTCTTAAAGAGTCAATTGTATAGCCTACAAATGAATGAAGGTACAAAATTTGATGACCATTTACATACTTTCAATACTCTGATTTTTTAACTGACAAGTATGGATGTTAGATATGTTGATGAAGACAACAAAATCATGTTGTTGTGTTCGTTACCTAAATATTGGGATTGATTAGAGACATATTTGTAGTTTAGCACAATAGACACCCTAGATTATGACATTGTTGTGGGAGCTTTGTTTTCTGAAGAAATGTGGAGGAAATCCACTAAAAAAGCCTCATCTAAAGAGTAAATGGTGGCTATAGGATCATCTATAGAAAGAGGGGAGGATTTAAGAGGTACATCTAGAGCTAATTCAACTTGACGAAAGAGTAAAGGAAAATGATGGTACTGCTGTTGTTGTAACTATAACTTCAAAATATATTTTGATGTATATTACTATTGTACATTGTTGTACCCCCATCGAGGATGTGTGTTCCTCCTTTGGGGATGTCATCATTGTGTATGGTCACTGAGGTAAGCCCTCCGCTATAAGTTGGGGAAATAGTCCCTAGTTTAAATAAACTAAAATGTATTTACGAGTATTCCTCGGTAGGTTGGCCCCAAAGGTAACCTGGTCGAACTAGTGGTTGAGTTAACAACTCAACCAAAGAATATAAATATGGAGGTACCCTCCTCATTTGTCACATGCTTCACTTGCTCTCTCATGTGCACCTTAGGAGAGAGAGGAATAGGAGGGATAGAGAGTTGTTGCAGACATATTGTTCTTGGTTTATTCTATCTTGTCTTCTTATCTTTGTGACAAAACTATTCTGAGGAATTTTGTGGGATTTTCCCCTTTATGGTTTCCCAAATGAAAATCTCTGTGTCTTGTGTATCTTGTGTATATTTATGTATTGTTATGCTTGTTATTATTTCAAATAAAGATCCTAAGTAAAATAACTTAGGAAAACTAACATGGTACCAAATCCACAATAAAGAAGGCACTATGTAGCAACAATACAACTATAATGGTAGCTATTGGAAATTAGGGTTTCATGCTTAAAAACCCTAGAAGACTAACTTTATTCATCTTGGAACTTTCTCTATAACTTGATATAGAAGAAGTCTCGGGATCTAAAAATTTTATAGGATGAAGATGAAATCTTGATGTACCTTTTGTGAAAGTTTCAGCCTGATATTCACTACACCTCAATAGATATGATTCCTCCAAATCAGGGTTCTAGCCTCCTCCAGGATACAATCCTAAACAAGCGACCTAGGGATAATTGCTATATATCGGGATAGGAAGGTACAAATGAAATTTATCAAGATGTTACAGGTAGGAAATGGAATTTAGTTTCTATGATCCATGTTTCATACCTTGAATGTGAACCAGTGACACATGGAAGTCCGTACAAGCTCTCTATGTTGAACAATCCTTAAAATAGTCACCTTGGGAAACTCAACATAAGTCCCATTTGGAGAATCCAATTCTTCTCTAACCTATGGGATTGGAAAGAATAAATATAATTATACCTTAGTGATAAGTTTTAGACTGTGAGGAGCAAAATATTCAGAGATACAACAAAATCAATATTAGACATTTATGTAGAAGAAATTGGAGAAATTAAGGATTCTTGTTCCGGGAGCTTCCCACCACTGTTTTCAGAAAAGGATTACATTGGAAAACTCACCTTGAGGAGGAAAATCCTTCTATATAATCATAATTTTTAAATTCCAATTTTCTAAAATTAGGGTTTCTATGAAAAACCCTAGATCAATGAGCTCTGGAACCAGGTCGGACATCTCAAATCGGCAAGATTTAAATATTTTCTATTTCCATTTGAGGTTCTCATTTCAAAATGACTCATTACACCTATATTGATGATAATATTGGTGTAACTGACAACTTCCAAGCATGGAAGTATAGGACCTCCCTTATCCTTGAAGAAAATAATTTGGATCAAAATATTAGTAAGGAAGTTCTAGAGCATGAGGGAGATGAGGCTAAGGCTAGAGCTAAGAGAATCATTGCATATTATATATACCTCATGTGTCATCCTTGAAGACACCAAAGGAAGTGTTCAATGCTTTGACGATTTTTTTCAAAGGAAGTAACATCAATTGAAAAATGACATTGAGGAACTAGTTGAAGAATGTGAAGATACAGAACTAAGAGTCCATGCAGTCCTACTTCACAAGGGTTTCTCAATTCAAGGATCAACTTGAAGCATTCAAAAAAGAAGAATAGATTGTTATGAACACCTTGAATATGTGAAAGAAGGAAGTTTATTACATTCAACAGACTCTAGGAAGAGTGCACACAAGAATAATCTCAGCTCACAACAAGAGAAGAGAAGATGGGAGCAACGGAAGATCAAGCTCTCAAGATTCAAAGAAGAAAGAGAAGATTCCTCAAGTGATGAGGAATATGTACTTTAATCTAGGAGTCTACCCACCAAACAAAGATAAGTGTTCAATTATCATTCTATGATATTTTTTGGTTGTGCACTTGTTTATATTTAATTGATGTATTATGCATGTTTGTGTGTTTGCAATTATACTACTGAATTGCACATGATGGGTAAGAATTCAATGTTGTTGTACAACATTCCATTGCTACTTATCTAGATTGAAACCTCTTTGCTGACATATTGGGAGTAGTACACATTTTTAATAACGTTGGGGTAGAAGGAATCTAGAATTTACCTTGTGTACGAGATGTGGATGAATTTTGTAGCATTGGCTAAGATAGATGCATGACTGTGTGACATATATCTTGATGCATTAGATTAATATGTTTTGGAAATAATGAAATGTTTCTAATCATGCAATTGAACTTGAATTTTAGATCATGTAACAAACTTAAATAATAACAACAAACTATATATATAAATTATTAATATTAATATATATTGATATTAATAATTAATAATTAATAATTAATAAATGGTTATTAGTAAACTATTCTAAAATGACGCATCCTTTCATGGATGGTATACAAAGTTCCTTTACAATTAATATATATATGGCACTCACTTTGTAATCGTTTATCATCATTCATCTTTAATATCTATTTAATATTTGCAATATGGAATTATATTCCATTGGTTGATTATTCAACTGAGTAATCATTGTGGGTTAAAATGTGAATCACGTGGGTTTAGAAGTCTTTGTCTGCTTCAAGTGGTATTAGAGCAAGAATGAGAGGGAAAAATAAAGAATAAAAAAAAACATAAGTTAAAAAACATGTTCAAGGTTTCCTTGAATTTAGGTCTTTGACCTCACAGTGGCTTTTAGCCATCCATATTCAGAGTTTCTCTGGTAAAAATTGGTTTTTGACAAAAAATTGGCCTTTGGCCATTTGAATTTCATTGAATAAGTATTAATTCCACTCCAAATATGAAGCAAGAATGAGAGCGAAAAATGAAGAAAAAAAATAATTATGAAGAATAAAAAAAAGGAAAAAAAGAAAAAGAGTTATCAACAAAAGAAATAAAAGGGGAAATGTTAAAAAATATAAGTTAAAAAGAAAAGTTAAAAAACATGTTCAAGATTTCCTTGAATTTAGGTCCTTGACCTCATAGTGGCTTTTAGCCATCCATAATCAGAGTTTCTTTGGTAAAAATTGGTTTTTGACCAAAAATGGCCTTTGACCTTTGAATTTCATTGAAGAAGTATTAATTCTAGTCCAAATATGAAGCAAGAACGAGAGGGAAAAGTGAAGAATAAAAAATAAAAAAATAAAAATATTATCAACAAAGAAATAAAAGGGGAAATGTTAAAAAACAAAGTGAAATAGCCCATGGTTTTATTAACAATATTTAAATTATAAACTAGTTTTATAAAATATGCTTTGAGGAGAAAGCATCATGAACCAGAAGGCAATGTAACAAACCTAAATAATAAGAACAAACTATATATATATATATATATATATATATATATACAAATATTAATTATTAATATTTTTTTTTAACAAAACTGAGAAAAAAGATTTTATAAAACAAGTTGTGCACAACCATTCATTACAGTAGTAGCAAGGAAGGGTAATCATGCAAATCAAAATTGATGCACAGAATTCTTAACCTAAGAGTTTTCCAAAAAACTGCATATAGAGCTCTTCCAAAATAGCTAATGTCTCGGGTAGTATATACCCTTATATATTGTTTACATAAAAAAAGACAGTAAAACATAAGTCATAAGAAAAGGAAACAGCTTAACGGTTGCCTCTAAAGTGCTTGGGCTGCACTACTGATTCTTCCTTCATTGGGTGAGCCACTTCTGCTGCTGCTCCATTAACCCTGCTTCCCTGGTTCATGGTGATAAATGCTCAAGATCTTCTTGGATCCTGTCAATTTTGATTTCCCGCGCTATTTCTTTGTTGTCCATGACTCCAATTGCTACCATCTCATACAGGAACCGCAGATTCTTCTTGATATCCATTATTCCTGCGTTGTCTCCAGCTTGGGCCATTCTTCCAGCTTCCACAGAAATCTCTATGCAAGCAAACTGACTAAGCAAGGGACGAGTAGCAAGAGCACTGCCCGAAATTTCGACCAAGGAAAAACTAAGAAGACGACTGAGAACTGCAAGCTCCTGCTGCAGCACAGAACCACCGAGCCTTTCAAAACAAACCAGTGTTCCCACAGCTCCTTCCTGCCACCCAGTACAGAGACAGCCCAAGACTCGTCTCAAACTACCAGATTGCTTAGACTTTATACCAGACCCAAGGCCTGTAGACTAGGACGCAGATGGGAAATTACAATGGAAATTGGAGAAGGCTGCGAGAGCAAGCCTCTCCTTCACAAAGGAAGGAGTGAGAGGAAGAGCTTGCCACGGGGTGCCCTGCAGCCTCCCTCCTTCAATACCTGTTACCACATTCAAAAGGATTCGAACAGATTTAGGAGAACCAGAGAGGTCCGGAGCAGTGAAAATGTGCATGGCGCTGCAAGGAGTCGACATAAGGAGAAGGGCGAAGTTAGAGCAAGCATGCGAGGGAGGATAACATTTAAGCGGAGTCCTAAAGACCTTAATGCCTGTAGAATTTGAGGTGTTGAGAGGACAGGAGAGAGACCACGCAGCTGAGGGATAAGAGCTGGCAGGACGGAAAAATAAATGCATGGAGCCATTGTGGAGGGAATGAAGGCCAGCTACAAGGGAGGAAAGTGGAGGGGGAAGAAAGGAGGAGGGGGGGAAAAGAATAGGGAGAGGGGGGAAGTGAAGGTGATGAAGGGGAAAAAGGAAGGAGGGATAAGGGGAGAAATACAAGGAAAGGACGGTGCAAAAGAGGAAAAGAGGAGAAAGAGCGGGGGCTGAGGGACTTTCATCGAGTTGGAGAAGGGGTAAATTCTTCATTAGAAAATTCCAAAAATTGAGAGGTCGGAGAGGGGGCTTCCAACACCACATTTAAGGAATGTATTTGAGGATGGGAAGGTTTCCATCCTGGCTGTAATGGCCTTGTGGGAGAGAGGCTCCCACATTAGCCATACTATCTGCTGCTGTATTATTATGCCGAAGGATGTGAAAATCCTCGTAGGAGTTAGACATGAGAAGCCTGGCTTTTTCAAATAGGCGCCGACATTTGACAGCTCCAGAGGGGTATCCATTGAGCAATTTGTAGATGACGTGCCTGGAAGCTCCGAATATCAAGACCTTGCGAAGCTTCTTAGTATTTAGAAGATGAAGGCCCTGGATAAGAGCCATCCACTTAGCTTCATTATTAGTTCTGTTACCTAGCCCCCACGCGAAGGTTTGTTCTACATATCCTTCGGGATCCAAAAGAATCCCCCCCGTGCCTACCACCCCTAATATTAATTATTAATATTAATATATATTGATATTAATAATTAATAATTAATAATTAATAAATGGTTATTAATAAACTATTCTAAAATGACGCATCCTTTCATGGATGGTATCCAAAGTGCCTTTACAATTAATATATATATATGGCACTCACTTTGTAATCTTTATCATCATTCATCTTTAATATCAATTTAATATTTCCAATATGGAATTATTTTCCATTGGTTGATTATTCAACTGAGTAATCATTGTGGGTTAAAATGTGAATCATGTGGGTTTAGAAGTCTTTGTCTGCTTCAGATCATTCCAAAGATCAAGTAACGACAATTCATAAGAGGAACCTGAAGCTCCTAGGGTCATAGACACCGTGGTGAAAGAAAGAGCTTCAGAAGAATATAAAGAGAACGGTAGATCCACCTTAAGAGATGAATACCATCTTGGTAATGAGAAATAATCCAATATGAAGAATAGTTCGGTGAGACTTCCAAATAAATAAAGAGGCCTTGGACACACTCGAGTTATGCGACACATTTGAGTCACATCATTGATGCAAATCCTTCCAGTTATGAAGAAGTAGCCAAGAAAAAAGGGAAGGAGACTATGATCAAATAATACTAGTTGATCAAGTGGAATGATGTCTAGGATGTGGTTCTGAGACCTAAAATGAAGTCCATACTGTCTTCCATATGGATCTAAAAGATATAGCATGCAACATATGGTAGCATCATGGGATACAAGGCAAGATTCATAGCACGAGGCTTCTCATATAAAGAAGGCATAAAATACAAGGATACATTTGCACCACTTGTGAGGTACACTTCCATTAGATTCATATATACATGTATGATATGGGACATACACCAGTTTCATACCAAGAAAAAATTATTGAATGGTGTAGTCGAGGAGCAAGTGTACGTAGATCAGCCACTAGGAGTCGAGACACATGACTCATCTGTGCAAATTAAAGAAGGACTTGTACGAGCTCAGAATGAACCCATGGGATAGCACATACAATTACATGAAGAGCTTGAACATCGCCTATAGTGATAAATATATTATCCTTTCCTACAAGGTTGAATATGAAACCCTATAGAGGACGGCAAGCTCATAGATGGGTGCAAGAGTAGATTTTCAAGAAAGTTAAAGATAGAGTATCTTGGTATCTAGTGACCTTATATGGATACATAGAATATCAGTAGTAGAGGAAGCTACTTGTCACTCCGGTACATAATGTTTCAATACATAGAGTAAGAAAGGAAGAGGGAGAATGATGCTCCACTTTAGAGGGAGTGATTGCAAAAGATCCTCAAGATCAACATGGTACAGCAGGATGGAAAACTTCCTGATGGGCCTAGGATTTACTAAGAGTAAAGTGGATTCCAACCTTTACTTCAAGGTTGAAGGTAGAATACTAGTGATGGTCCTGCTATATATTGATGTCCTATTCCTGACAGGAGAGGACAAACTCATTGAAGATGCAAGGATGAGACTTGCCACCAAGTTCGAAATGAAATACTTAAGGATGATACAATATTTCTTAGGCATAGAGGTGTGGAAGAATGCGGATGGTATTTTACTTGATCAAGGAAAGTATGTAGTGGATATTCTAAAGAAATTTGGAATGCTAAACTGTAAGGCGATAACCAGACCTATGGAATCAAACTTGAAACTTATGTGTGATTCTTCAATAAATTCACTTGATGCCATGATGTATCGTCAAATGATTGGGTCATTGATGTTCTTGAACAATATGACACAAGACATATGCTTTGTTGTTAACACCCTTAGCTAGTTCCTGGAAGATTCGAGACATGTTCATTTGGTTGTTGCAAAGCATGTAGTGAGGTACCTGAAGGGTATAGTTGAGTATGGGATGAATTATGATATGAATCAGAAGACTATCCTACATGGTTATGTTGATTTGAATTGTGAAGGAAACACCACTGAGAGGAAGAAAACATTTGATTACTTCTTCAGTTTGAGATCCAGTGTGATATACTAGTTTGGAAGGATGTAGTCTTGCATGGCGCTGAGTATAGTCGAGGCATAATATGTTGCTACTCTCTCGGCTTGTTGTGAGGTAGTATTTTTTTAAAAGCTACTATATTATTGGATTAATCTGACTTGCATTTTTGTATGATGCAGAGATTAGAAGTGAAGGTCCAATATGTGATCCATATCAAGGCCCCTCAAAAGAGGAAGTGATGAATTATAACATAGCTAGAGATACCAATTATCTGAGTGTAAAAATCTTGGCGAACTTCATACGTTGCTCGGATGTAATCAGTAGTGTAGGTTTTCCTCGGATGTAATAATTCATGGTGAATATTGCATGTTATTTTTGGACGTAATCAGTACTTATGTGATTCTATGGTAGAAATAGCTAGAGTGAAGTTCGAGTACTTCAAAGATAGACTTGGTGAGATCCAGAATGAGACCTCTCAAAAGAGGTTGTGATGAGTTCTGGAATATATGGAGAGACAGGTTGTCTGAGCATTAAATCCTGGCGAATATCAAATTTTTCTCAGAAGTAATCAGTTTTGTAGTTTGTCCTCATATTTAATTAGTCTTGGAAAATTTTGCACGTTATCCTTGGATGTAATCAGTTCTTATATGTTTCTATGCTAGAAATAACAAGAGATTAGAAGACGCAGATGCATGATATCTCACATGGGAAATGAGATAGGTTTTCCAAGTGAAAATGATCCTGGTGTAGCAGGATTCTCTGGTGTAATCAGTCATCCAGGTTTTCTTAGTGTAGATGAAAGTCCTAGCGTGTTACGTAGGTTACTCAGACATAATCTGTCCTAAAACAGGTTATTCGAATGTAAATATGAGTCCTAGAATGGTATGCAGGTTATTCAGATGTAATAATTCATGTGGGTTGTCTGAGTGTAAAAATATCTCTAGTGTGGTACGTAGGTTACTCATATGTAATACACCCCAAAGGTTGTCTGAATGAAAAAGATCATGGACGTAGGTTGTTCAGATGTAATAAGTCCTTGAGGTTGACCTAGAACGTAAAAGTCCTGATGTAGTAGGTATTTTGGTCCTAATCAGTCCTTACATATATATCTATATATGTGTGTGCTCCCATGTTGAGATGATTAGGTCATGAAGCATGTGAGGCGCACCTAGGCGATTCTCCTTTATTGGTAGAATGCAGGTTGACCCTATAGAGACGTAATGCACTAAGTGTTCTCCTAGGCGATTCTTGCATAGTAGATGTTACAGGCTGTCTTAATGATGTACATACTACTATGGTGATAGAATGCAGGTGGTATGCATATGAGATGTGCTATGTGTGTTTTTTTTTGTGCAGGACAAAAGAGATGATCTGGATCCGAAAAGATAAAGGTAGGAAACACAGGTTATTGTCGTGGAAATGTAAAGAATGTCTTGGACTGTATCTACGTAATGACGATGAGATGATGGTAGGAAATGTAGGTTATTGTAGTGGCAATGTAAATAAGGTCATTGTATGTACCTACATGATGATATGATACAATGATAAAATAGTAGGAGACATAGGTTATTGTAGTGGAAATGTAAAGAATGGTCTTGGTCTATACCTACATGATGGATTGCTCATGGATATTATGAAGACCTGTATGAGGTATAGGCCTACACCCATCATGAAAAAGGGCTCGCTTTGTAGAAAATTCCTATGATAGATAGATGTGACAGATTGGACAAGATGAAGACAATGGAAGCAATGACGATGATGACCCATTGACGATGACTAGATGTGTTGATGACTATGGAAAGAGAATACCTTCCTATTTAAGAGGGAGTGTTGTTGTAATTGTAACTTCAGAATATATTCTGATGTATATTACTATTTTATATTGTTGTAACCCCATCGGGGATGTGTGTTCATCCTTTGGGGATGTCATCATTGTGTATGGTCACTAAAATAAACCCTCCAGTGTAAGTCAAGGAAATAGTCCCCAGGTTAAATAAAGTAAAATATATTTATGAGTATTCTTAGGTAGGTCAGCCCCAAAGGTAACCTGGTCGACCTGGTGGTTGAGTTAGAAACTCAATGGAAGAACATAAATAGGGAGGATCCCTCCTCATTTGTCACGCACTTCACTTTCTCTCTCATGTGTGCCTTAGGAGAGAGAGGAAGAGGAGGGACAGAGAGCTTTTGCAGACATAGTGTTCTTGGGTTATTCTATCTTGTCATATATCTTTGTGACGAAATTATTCTAAGGAAGTTTGCAGGGTGTTCTCCTTTATGGTTTCCCCAATGAAAATATATATGTCTTGTGTATCTTATGTATCTTTAATGTATTGTTGTGCTTGTTATTCTTCAGATAAAGATCCTAATTAAATAACTTAGAAAACCTAACAACTGCAACAAATAAATGCATCTCAAGAAAGTTTAGAAGAGGAAAGAATCTAAGGATGATGCCTAAAATGAATAAAATATGGTTGAGACAGGTTCATGTGTGATTGATGAAGTTTATCGTTTGTATTATATCATGATATCATGATATATTCTTGTTTATGGAATCAACGACTAGGTCATATGGGAAAGAAAGGGTTGCATGTTGTTGGAGGAGCTAGTCGGTGAGCCAACTAATTAAAGATTAGGTCGATCTCCATAGGTCGTGTCGGTTGATTGAACCGACATGTAGTTATTCATAACTGTTTTGTAATCATATATAATAGGCTACTGATCTAGATACAAAATTGGTTCGGTTTTGATATTTGTATGAACCCATATGTTTTTTATGTAATATAAAGCTATTATTCAACCTGGTATCCTTGTCTCTTGTATCTATTATGATTATATTATTCTTTATGTGTATTATTGGTAACTTAGTGATCTGAGTGATTACAACATTGGTTCCATTTCCGGTAGTACACGTACGGATGAAATGACCATTAGCAGATGATCTCAGAGAAAGAGATTAAGGATTGATGGGAGCGTAATATCGCAAACTATTTACAGAACTACGCTCAGAGAAACAAGCTGACTATTGCCTAGGTGAAGGACAAATTCTTCATTGAAACACTTGAAAAGTTTGTAAAATCAGTGCCTCAGTTTTTGAAGAAATTACTTGTGAAAAAGCTGGTAGACACTAAGGAACACGAATTTCTACAAAAACTGATAAGAGGAGGACGAATGAATCTATCGGAGTGGTTTGAAAATATCACAGATGAGTTCTGCGTAGACCACATTGTGGAAGAGAGAGTCTCTATCGAGAGTATCTAAACGAGATTCTATAACGATTTTACTAAGTTGTTCCTTTTCTCACTACCGACCCTTTTGTTTAGATTCCTAATCGACAAAGGAGTAGAGAATATTGTCGAACCTCGTTCATCACCGATCGAACCCCACCAAATAAAAACTGTGTGGAGAAGTAGAAAGCGTGGGAGAAGTTCATTACCGAAAGGGAGTGGGAGTGCTTTTTGAACAAATAGACAGAACTATCTGGGATTACTAAAGCATTGGGTAGGCTATGGGGGGGTAACTGGTCATGTGTCAGGGTGGAGTAGAAGGATTCTAGTCAAATTTAAAAGGAACCACCAGCAATGAACAATTGGGCTAGGAAAGACATAATTTAGATGGTGACTCACAAAAGCACTCCGGATTTGCAGAAAATAGAGTGAGATAAGAGGAAGAAGAGAAGGGAGGAAAGAAGAGAGCAGGCCATTGCACTACAGAGAAGAATGAATACCAGGGTGACTGCACATGAATGACATCTTCCAGAGTCAGGTCATGACCGACAGGAAGAGGCGTAGATGAGGAAGAAGTTTCACCATTGGAGGAGGATCTGTGGATAGAGCAGCATGAAGCTCTCCATATTGAGATACCCTAGGAGGTAAGACCTCTATCTCTAGTTATCCGAACCTGAATTCTCGAGTGCAGACTAATGTCGAAGAGGACCTAAGGCTACGAGCTAGTGAATTCGACGTATGGAGTCAACTAGACGGTGAAGGAAACGATGTCGTTCATCTTGTAATTCATCGACCTGAGGAAGGAAACTGGGTCACATTCCAAACATACCCGTCCAACCAAAGTATCAACCTACTCTACCTATGAAATGAAGGAGCACCCCCTCGCCAAACACAACTTCATAAAACAAAGAATAGTCGGACCCACGGAGGAGAATATCAGAGCTACGACAATTAGGTTGGACTTCAACAGAAGAAATTGAATTGATACAACTACTTGTCAAGGATGAAATGGCAAATAAAACGACTGATGGAAACAAAAGTTCCATCGAAACTAGCTGTGATCATCACAGATCCACATAGAATATCCCACCATCCCCACCACCACCACCATAAGGAGACACCGACGCCGACAACATGGGGCACAACATAGCACACATCCCCCTCTATGAGGGTGATGAGGATCTGAGATGACATTGTTTTGTCTATGAATCGACATGTGAGGCTAACGCCATAACTAGCGAAGATAGACAGATGGCGCAGTTCATCGATGCCTTGAGGAAGCAGGAACTAACTTGGTATATGACATATACTAAGAAGACACCTAATGAAACCAAGGTATAAGTTAAGCAATAGTTCATATCCTTTTTCAAAACAACAAATGCAAAACATCTGGTGGAAAAAAAGTTGAAAACAACTGTTCAGAAACCCACATAAATTGTTTGAGACTATGACAAGCGATGGAAGGACCTGTTGAGCCAATTAGATTATAACATTGATGAACAATTATTAATTCAATGGTTTCTTGCAGGAATTTTTGGGAAGATCTGAAGACATATAAGTATGGAAACATTCAAATCATATGAAGAAGCACTCACGAAAGTTTTGTAGGACAAGATGGACGATGACTATCCATTACACCCTGTCGATAACTGCATTGAGGAGCAGTTAAAAATCATGCAAAAATAACTAAGAGAACTGAACCTCAAAGGCCAAGATATTTGGTGCACAAACTGCTCAATAGCCGGTCATACCAAAGATAATTATCGACAAGACGTCAGCTGATAAGATGTCTGATTTGTCTAAACGAAATGTTTCTGTGATATTTGCAAAGTACATGGAATTCGCACAACGAAGGACTGTCCATTCAACTTGAAGAACACCAAAGCTTCATGGTGTGCAATCTGCGAAGTAAAAATTCATACAATAGACGACTACCATCTAAACCCAAAAAATCGAGAAAATTATCATGCAGTCTATCAAACCAACACTGTCACCCATAATAAAAATGATAACATTCCAAGAAGCAATGAACAGAATGGGAAAAATGATAAAAAAATATGACGGCCGGAGATACGAGCGTTGGTATGACAATTTTCATGGAGGATTTGGAGGTCGAGGCTAATTCAATGGAAATAGAGACAACATACCACGACGACCAATTCAATGTTTCACGTGCTATAAGGAAGGCCACTGATACGCAGACTGTCCGTATAAAGATCGGACCAACCTGAAATTTTGTACTAGTTGTGGTGTGGGTGATCACTTGCTAGAGGATTGTCCCACTATACTTGACAAAATCAATAAGAAGAAAAATTTTAATGTCTTGTCGTGTGTTAATAAATGTGATATATATCATACAAATAATTTACATGTAGTCACTGGACAAGGAACAAAGATTGGTAATGATAATCCACGCATAAGTAAAATAAAAATCAATGATTATTATCCTAACCCCATAAAGCAAAAAAAATTATATAATGATGCATCAAACATGTTCCAAGAATTCTCCCGATTAGAAGAAATTGATAACAGTCGACAAGATGTCTCACAAGAATAACTTAACTTAATACATAATGACAAATCAGTAGCACAATTTATTGATCTGTTATATAAAATTAAGAAAAATCCTAGCATGGAGAAATAAACTAAAAATATATGTAGCCTAAATCAGAAAGATAAGAGTGATGTTGGTCCACTTGTCGACCTGGAGATAGAGGGATATTAGGTTTGACAAGTTGTTCTTGACTTTGGATCCCAAGTAAATAATATGACACGGGAACAAATAGGAATACCTTAACTAAACGAATCAAGAATATATCTCAAGTTAGCAAATTAGGGACTAATCAAACCTATCACTGTATGGTGCAATGTCGACAAAACTATTAAGGGAATCACCACGAAAGTCGATTTCGAAATCATCGACCCAAAAGAAGGATCCAGTTCTTTCCCAGCCGTAGTGGGTCGAAGAAGTCGACGTTTGAAAACTCTACAAAATCCAAAATAACGAAGACTATATTGAGCCAAATATCTATGGGGAACTTCACTTAGGGAACCAAGATTCAGTTGGATATAATTTGGATGCAAAATTATACGAATGGGAGATAGAAAATTATGAAACTCAACAGAAGGAGGAGGAGGGAGGAGAACAAACAGACGAAGAAATACAATTCAACATACCTGAGTATGCTGACAAAGGAGAATTTGAAATGAATAGCTCAGGAGATATCAACATGAAGAAAAAAGAAAGATAGTCAGGCATAAGGAAAGGGGAAGCACAAACTCATCCTTCTAGAGGAATCAAAAGATGAAGAAGAATTACTTTCTATCGATACCGACATTTTGGAGAACACCTCACTAAAGAAAGTATCTGTTGAAACATAGTTAAAATAGTTTATCGAATTAGGAGAGAATCAAGGCAGACCTAAAAATGTAAGAGTTGCTACCCTTCCTGAAATAAGTCCTATTGATTTGACACCAGAGTCCCCACGACCATCTCCAACCAAAATAACACCAGACTCGACTGTCGCCATATCACCAAACTACAAAGATATAATCCCTGGAACCCTTAAAGAAAAAATTGATAAAGATGTTGAACTCTAGCAATTTATCAACAACCTGCCACATCTATTCTACAATTCCCAACAAATCAACACCACACATAAACTCATAGAGTCGAGTTGTGCTCGATGGAGTCTCACCCCACAGACTAACCAAGTTTCACCACATCCAAGAGTTGTGGGACTTATCAGATCCTCATTTCTCCAAAACCCTGACAAAACATCCATAGTGTTCGCAACTTAAATCTCATCATTTACACCATCTATCCTAGACCCTTCGGTTAATGAGTCATACGAGGGAACACTTGTCCTTAAGGGAAATGATCAAGTACCACTATACCAAGAAATCACCAACCTCATGGACTCTAAAGAAATCGACAACCCTGTCGACTTACAACCAGAAGTCAAAAACCCCATGCCGAAAAATAACCTTCTAACAACTCCATTAACCCCAGACCATTCGCCATCACTGTCACCACCACCAATGCCAGAGGCCCCTCACAATCCAGATCCACCATCTTCACCACCACTAGATGCACAAACAAGTACAATCCCCACCCATGAAATTCATCCAGTTAACCCTTCCACAATAGAATTTCAGTAGACTGAAAATCCGTCGACTGGAGAGCACCAAACAGAGTAGTAGCAACCAGAATCAACACCAACAGGACTATGGTGATCCATCACTCTAAACAAAAAAGTAAAATAAAAGAGAAAAAATAAAAGAGAACAGCAACAGACACAATAGGTACCGACAGTTATCCACCCGCATCAGCTAGGATCGACTACTGCAGTCGACACGCCAACACTTAGAGATGGAGAATTGGACCAACTATTAGGAGCACACACTAAATAAAATGCAACAAGAAATCAAAGAAGGAGGAAACAGATAGAGAAACTTAAAGCGGAACAAGTCAAATTCCTGACCAAATGCAGGAATTTAACACAAACAATTTTACCAAAAACAATAGAGACCGAAACTGACAAACCATTAGAAAGAGCTTACTAGCTACTGGAAAGTGTCATGTCAAACCTTTAGACACAATTGTAGGCTAAGAAATATGAGAAAAAAATAAGAGACTTATGCGCTACTGAGACATCAGTACATAACATTTTCAGAAGTCCACAAGGTACTACAGGAACATTTGGAGGAGTCTGCCACCACAGAAGAAGTACTGTGCAACTGGTATACTTACTATGGACAGGTATTCTAGCAGGCTCGAGAGACTCGTGAACACATCAATTCATTAGAAAATCAACAAGGTCTGGAAGAAGCAATGAGGATCACATTACAAGATCATATTGTACTAGAGATAACAAAACTCAGAAAATTGGAAAAACAAACACATCAGTGGATGAATCAGGCACTACCCAGCCTCGACCCACTCAACAAAAGTTTTCCACAAATGAAAAGATTGCTTGACACAGTAGAGGAAAAAAGTCAATTGTTGGGGATCAACATGATCAATATCACAAACCTGCCAATACAAGAGAAGATGTCGATTCTGTCAAGCATTACAACCTTGATCATTGAAATTCATAATTCCCTCCGCAATTGGACAAAATTTCAGCACCAACTAGCCATTACAGTAGAATCCATTATGGAGATATGTGTACATAAAATACCATCCATTCGACTGCATAGCCCATGAAGACAAAGCAATTCGGAAAACTACTTCAGACAATTTTATTTGTATTACCTCCCCTATTTCTTTGCGATGAAGAAATATTTTGTTCATGCGGGAGATGTTGGAGGAGCTAGTCAGTGAGCCGACTAGACTAGTTAGCCTACTTATTAGAGATTAGGTTGGCCTCCATAAGTCGTTTCGGTTGACTGAACTGACAAGTAGTTATTCATAACTATTTTGTAATAATATATAATAGGTTGTTGAGCCAGATACGAACTTGGTTTGGTTTTGATGTTTGTATGAACCCATATGTGTTTTATGTAATATAAAGTTGTTATTCAACCTACTATCCTTGTCTCTTGTCTCTGTTATGATTATATGATTCTTTATGTGTATTATTGGTAACTTAGTGATATGAGTGATTACAACACATGTACTGTTAATGTATAAGTTAACTCCATTAATAGAATCTTTGTTTTGGAATTTCTGCTTGTATTATATATATATGTTGCTTATGTCGATGAAGTTAAGGGATGTATATTGTGGGATCCTATTTCCCAAAAAATAAAAATTTATAGAGATGTAGTATCTTGGGAACAAACAAAATTTTTTCACGATCCCACAAGTAGATTTGTTTGAAAACTAAAGGAATCATTGTTTGTCCTGATGGATCTCAAGCAATTGTATGAGATGTTTGATTCCTTCATGGTGAGCCAAAGTGAGTATAACCATTGTGTTTTCTTTGAAAGTTTTGAAGATTTATATTCATGGCGTATGTTGATGATATGCTTATTGCAAGAAATAACATGGTTGAGATCAACAAGTTAGAGGCTCAGCTAGACAAGACATTCCATCTGAAGGATAAAGGAGAAAAAAACCAAATATTAGGAAAAGAAGTACATAGAGATAAGGAAATGGGTAAATTGTGGTTATCACAACATAATTTTATGGAATTTTTTTTTATGGGGTTCAGTATGAGCATTGTGAAACCGGTAAATATCCCTTTAGATTTCCATTGTAATCTTTCTTCAATTTTATGTCCTGGTTGTAAGGAATAAAATGTTATGTCTCATATATTATATTCCAGTGTAGTGGTAGGTTTGAAGTATGAAATGCAATGGTAAGGATTAAAAATTTCACATTTTGTTGGTGTTATGAATGGACACATGGTGAATCCAGGTGAAGCAATGAAATGGGTGCTTTGGTATCTTAGAGGAAAAAGTATTATTGGTTCCACTAATTTATTCTATGGTTGTGATGATTTAGATTTTGTAGGTTTTTTGGGTAAAAGTATATATACCTTAGGTTATGTCTCAAGGTATTATTTTAGAAGACATACTATTGATGGAGGTGGAGTGCTCCCTGAGAAAATCCATACTCAAGCAAATCATATAGGAGTGTTCTGGAAAAATGATGTTTTTAGAGAATCTGCGGTGGTATTTGGTTTATCTTGTCTTGCAGAAAAGGTGATGAGTAAACCAAGGCAAGGCATCAGATAGATTGTTGTCAAGGTGGATATTGTTGGAAATGGTGAAAACTAATTTCCTACATAATAGGATATGACATTTTTTTCTTCTACACTCTATGCAATGAGAGGATACATTTAGTTCTTGGAGTTCCAATTATTCTGTCATCTATTGAAACAAACCAATAGAAAATATAATATGGTTGTTTTCACATTAAACATTTCAGGTTTATGTAACTATGGGAGAAATTTTATATAAGTAAGCTTGTAGAGGGAGAAACTGTAGTAGGTTTGCTACTGTGTATTGTAATCTCCTGTTTGAATACTAAGTATACCAATCACCACTTCCCTATGGATGTTTCACTACAAAGGGTTTCACCATGTAAAATATATTGTTCACTATGTATTTTGTGTGTAATCGTCATTATTCTCTCCTTTTTTGTTGTAGTTTCTCTTGTTTTGATTCTGCTACACAAGATTCCTATGGGCAATTATTTTATATATATGACTATAGGTCAAGGATTAGAGAGTTTCACTCAAATGGAATTAGTAAGGTAGAGGTTAAAAAAATAAATATAACCAAAGAATCCATTTTTCAGTTGTTTATTGACCCAGAACCAACCAACCACCTGATCCAAGAAAGATTCATCTTTACATGGATTGGTGCACATTCTAACCATGGACATACAACTAAATTTATTTATGGATTACGATATTTAATAAAAATACATACAATAATAGGTAGGTTCCCTTGTATTTTGTTCATAAATTTTGGGCTATGTTCATTCTTGACCTCCATGTCAATTATTTTGATATTGGTAAATTCCTAGGGGGTGGTCTTGGATTGACTCGGGATCGAATAAATGATACATGTAATCCATTGAGAGGGTCACATGTTCCTAGGTGCATGCTCAAATCCCCCCCACTCATCAACCTCATCTTAGAGATAGGATCTAAGCCATTGGTACTATGATATCATCCTTAACAGGTAGTCAAGTGTAGTGTAGTGCACTTGTAGCATCATATCATCAAGAGACATCCTTTGACGATGTTATACCACCTAGTGCCAAGTCATCATCTAGACAAGTTGTAGGATTTTCCAGTTCTAGGTTTATTTTTCCTCGTTGATGCTCTCATTGTGGACATACATGTTATGGCTAGAGAGAGGATCAGATTCAAAATAGTTTCTTGTACAAGCTTAGTATGACATAATGTTTATATATTCATTATTTTTCCATTTAATGTTTCATTTAACAAATATTTGGTAGACATAACTTTAAAATATTTTTAAATGTGTGTGTGTGTGTGTGTGTGTTTTTGCATGTGCACCACTTTAGAGTTGACACCTCTCCATCTAGGTGATGAGTTTCCTCATATTATAGACTTGATCCAAGGGTTGTTGTATCTTTCTCGCTTGGGGCTTGTTACACCCAGGTACTTGGATGAATTTATGTTTTCTCCCCTTATGTGTGCACATGTGTTTTCCTCGACTTGATTTCCATATTAATGCAAATTGAACCTCAAATAATTTTCTTTGCGTACTTGTGGTTGTATGGTATATTGAGTTGCATATGGAACATCCACTTGAAATGTCAAGAAATATATTTATATGATGTGGCAAAGATAAAAACTCATTAAGTAAGTTTCTCTCATCAGATGGTGTAGCATCCCATATATCAAGTTATATTAAAATGGACCACGAGGAAAGCAAACAATAGTCATAGTAGGAGTAAATTAGTGTGACATAGTAGATGTTGTGTGAAGAGTTATTAATTGAACTACTGTATAGTTTTGTAGGAGAAGTGTGAATCATTATTTTGGTTGAGCCTCTTGGGTTATTTAGTACCTTAGTATGTTTCTTTCCTATAATTTACTAAATATATTAAAAAACTTTGTATGACAAAAGTTTCAACCTAAATGTCATGGATTATTCTTAAAATAGTATGTTAATTACATTTTATAATGACTTCTCATCTGGGTGCATTATGAGTTTTTATTGTGCATGTCTATCATATACTAAAATTACTAAAAATCCTATATCTTCTTGTATTCTTAGGGGAAAACCTAACCCTAATTCCTTGCTTGAATAAATGCAATAACCCTAGCATGCTAGACATTGAATGTAAAGTACACTGAACACGATATCCATATGAAAGATACAAGTTCACTTAAGCTGTCAAATCTCTAAGACAATATCAATGTGATAATGAATGAATTAATGAAACAAAAGGCTCTCTCCTCCATTTATAGAATAGGTGATGGAGGCCAACAATAGTAAAATGAAGAAGATACACAAATATTTATCTCAAGAAACCTAACTAATCACTAACTACACCCACATGGGAAGTGCTTCAAATCTAAGGTAAAACATGTCAAGATCCAAGGTAAGCATGCTCATCAAGAAAGGGACACAAGGTGAGCTCTTAACAAGATGGGGTCCAAGTGTCTCCTCTAAAGGTATCCAACAGTCCAACCTCCTCTTAAATCGTGCACTCCTCTGAGTCTACTGCACCTCCATGAATACTCCTCAAACCAAATGTCCCCAAGTCAAGAATAAGCCTTCATGTAAGAAATCAAGTGATCCCATGATACCCACGACTTAACATCCTCTTCCTAAATGCCCCACTGCTACTCCTCCAAATAGGTTATACTCCCAAGAAAGAAAACAATCACTCCATGTGTGACTCGTGAATAATGTAACCTTGCCATAGGTTTCCAACCTAGTAAGGAACTATGCCACATAAGCATAAAGTGCTAAAGTCAAGGAATACTAATACATGACAAAGCTATATCTAATGTGTGTGTCCAATAAGATATATACAAGTGTAGGAATCACACCATGCACTCCATATCATATGAACCACACCCAAGGGTGCTATGAACACTTCCAAAGTAACCACAAAAGCTATTAGTTTTATATGGGACAAAAAAACCCTAAAAATGAAAATGCAATGACCAAAAAAAATACAAAAGATAAGAAGAGAAAATTGGGATTCACATAATAGAATTTATCCACTCCAATATCTCACAAATAACACCAAAACCTTTAGGTCGAGTTCCCTCCACTTGAAAAATATGTTAAACAAATGAATTTGAAAAATTGTTCCCAACCCTATTTATTAATTTGAGATAAATATTATTTCACCTTTTACATAAGAAACCTAACTCCATTTTATGTTTGATTTACACCATTGGATTAATCTTCTTGAGCACTTTCATAAAACAATATTTCTTTCATGTATGCATACTTTTTTGGGGGAGCCATTTCTCTTTTTAAATGTATTCACCAATTCACCATCCCAGTAGCATATGCTTTGTCAATATGAAATTTAAACACCATATTGTACTCCACCTATGTTATATTAAACCATTTTGATGCTCCCCAATTTTATCCTAGGGAATCCTTGCCAAGATGCCTTGGCAGTTACCTAACCATTATGAGGTGTATTCCACCTTTGCTTGGTGGTAGTACTCCACCTTCCTAGATTTCCCTTTTTAGCAACCCCTTGTATCTTAGCATCAATTCTAATACTTCCCCCATAAGGATCTAAAGTCCATAGTGTCACTATAATTGTCATACATTGATTTATTTTTCTTCTCACTGCAACATGTTGTGTTATTGTATGACACTTTTGGATCGTAGTTTCTCCACAACCCTGTCGCAATAGAAATGTACCCGTGATCCACTTTTCATCCTAGAGAGTTCATCATTATACTGAGATTTCTTTTTCCATCATTAGTGCGACCGCTTCTAATTGCCACGTAGAAAAATTCATTGAATCAAACAATAGTCATTAAATTGACAACACAAAGTCATATTTCTAACGTCCAGCTCACAACAAAGCTTAAGAAGTTAATCTTTTTCCATTATATGACTGGTACTAAAGTGTCATGTTTATGAAAAGACACGACAAGTTGTTTTGTCATACCTATGACAAAAGTTTCGAGGTAGGCGTCGGACGTTTGACGACATAGAATTAAAAATAAAATAGTCTACGATGAAATGTTCAGAAATACAAGGAACATTGTGTCGTAAAGATGGAGAAATTTTGCAATCTAGAGTCGGAAGTCCAACTACTACATAGTGAAAATAAAAAAAAATAGTAATAATAGATCAAAGAGCGTAGTAGGATTTCTAGGATTTCTTACCGCCGTTGTTTTTTTTGTGTTGGTTTCTACATAATGTGCAGGAACTTAGTCCTGAAAAGAACTTTTCAGTGACACTAATCTCTAGAAAACCATAGGACTGAAATAGAAATATTTAAAAAATTCAAAATAGGGAAAAAGACTTTGCATAATATTACTGTGATAGATATGCATTATGCTACAACTTTCCCATGTATATATCACAATGTTAAACACCAAGTCTTGGCTTAGAAGCTTGAAAAAGTAGAACCATTCAAGAAATGGATCATTGTATTTTGCATTCTTATCATATGGTGCTTAAGTTTTAGGTACAAACAATGTTTGTGCAACTTATATTATCAATTGGATGCTTACTCAATATGTCTAGCATGGCTCTTTATGACAAATGGTATAATTATAAATGCTTAGATGTGATATCCTTGATTAGTGGTTAGAACTCTACAAACTTGGAGATATGATATTTGGAGCACAATAGCAAGGGATCCCAGCTATCCTAACATCTATGGCTGATGGGAAGAATTTTCTGATAGAAACGTGGCTACTCCACTCACACTTGTGAGTAGTATGTTGGGAGGGGGCATCCCAACTCAAGGACTGCTTGGAGGTGGTTCATTAGTTGGTATGGTGTTGTACAACATATGATCTAAAATAGAAAATTCTCATAGGTATAAAACAAATTAGTCGAACCACCAGGGGAGGGGTCGAGAGGAGACATGAGATCTCATCAACTTGAGAAAAATATTGAATCCATAGAAGTCTAGAACAATTTATAATTTTTTCATGCTCGTATGGAGTATCCATTGTACCTAATGCTTTGACAATGTCAAAATCCAATCATTGATCATTGTTCCAAAAAGTCAACTAGTTATGCAGCCTTCCTTGTAATCCATGACTTCTTCCATCATTCCCAATAATGTACTATGGGAAATTGATAGTGACAGTGATAGTGACATGATCCATTAATAAGTAGTATTTTCCATAGGCACTAGATATTGGTGCCAGTAAGATGTTTCACGCACCGTGTATGGGTCTCAAGGCCTTAACCATAGTCATGGTATGGAAACAACATTATAAGGACCTTGAAATTGGTTGGGAAATGGAAGCATTACCTTTTATCCCAAAACAAATTTTATCATCCTCAAACACCATTGACCTTCCCTCAAACCTCAACATATGACCTATTTTGGTTAACAACTGCCTCTAAGAGTTCTTTGCATGCCATCAATATGTTATTTGTGCATCAAGAATGTGTCTAGAGGTCTATCAAATAAAATAAGACAATAATCAGATGTGTTCCCTAAAAACCACTTCTCTGAGCTTAATCACCATGAAAAACACCTATAAACCATAGCACAAGCCCTCTCTCAAGGGTCTTTGGCATCAAGATTGGATATAAATTCCACTAAGAGACTTTTCACATTGAGGATGGGTCACATATCCTTGAACATAGTCAAGGAAGGAAAAAAGAGCCTTAGGAATATTGTGGAACCTTCTTGGACACACTAACCTTAAATGATTCCTCGTACCATCACATAAATAATTTGTAGTGTTTTTATGTAAGCCTTTCAGTGGAATAAAGGCATCATGGGTATATTTTTTCCATTGGAAATAGGTTTGGATTGTGCCACATGATCAATAAGGTAAACAAGGGATTTAATCCCTATTTCAACCTTATCATGCTAAAGTTCCAATAATAAACCCTAGATGCAACAACATGAGCCCTCTAAAGGGAGTATTTTCCCTAGGAGATGGCTATGGGTTCCATTAAGATGTTTTGAACACCAGGAATGGGTATTGAGTAGGGAAATAACATCCTAACACCTTTAACATTGGTTGGGGGGGGGGGGCATTATTTTCAATCCTTAAATAGAGTTTCTCAAGCTCAAGCACCATCGATGCACCTCAAACATCCACATATGACCTCTGTTGGATAACATTCTCCTCCAAGGGTGATCTACATGCCATCAATATGTTATTTGTTGACCAAGAATGTGTTTATAGGTCTACTCAATGTCATAAGAAGATAATAATGGGACCTCTTCCATAAATTCAACTTTTCGGGATGAATCACCATTAACAACACCTCTGAAACAAAGCACAAACCCTCATGCAAGTTAGAAGTGAAAACATCCTAATGGTACCCATATCCATACAATGAGGCAAGTGATACTCATAAGAGGTTAGGTGTGGGTTAAATTCCTTTAGGCTCATACCTAGAGATCAAACCTTAGAATGTCACCAATATTACCACTCAAAGAGTAACCTTTGTTTGTTGAAAACTACCTCTAGGGGTTCTATGCATGCCATCAAAATGTTAGATGTGCACCAGTAATGTGTATAGAGCTATGTATTATGTCATAAGAGGCAAATAATAAACCTTGTGCCCTAAAACCCACTTCTCAGGATCAATCACCATGAAAAAAATGTGAGAACTACAACAAAATCCCTCTCTTAGGATTCTTTGGCATCAAGCTTGGATATAGATTCCAATAAGAGATTTTTCACATCATGAATGGTTCATAGGGCCTTGAACATTACCAAGGAATGAAAATAAGCATCTCATGGATATTGTTGAATTATCTTAGAATCAAGAATACTAATTTATTCTTTGTACCATCACATCATCCCTTTGTAGGGGTTGTATGCAAACCTTTGAGTGTGATACAAGTGTCAAGGGTAGCTTTTGTCCACCAGAAATAGGTTTGGATCATTCCACATGGTTAATGGGGTAAATTATGGATTTAATATAATTGAACCTTATCAAGCTCAAGTTCCATGAAAAAATCCTAGACACAACAACATGAACCCTAAATATGGTTTGTTGCTCTGGGATATAGATAAGGTTTCCATTAAGATGTTTCATGCAATGTGGATGGGTATCAAGGTCTTAGCCATAGTTGTGGTAGGAAAAAATATCCTAAGGCCCTTGACATTAGTTGGGAGAGGGAATAATTATCCTCAATCCCTAAATGAATTTTCTTAGGCTCAAGCACCATCGACGCATCCCTCAAACCTCTATATATGACCTATTTTAGTTAATAATCACCTCCAAGGGTGCTCTGCATGCCATCAATACATTAGTGGTTTACCAAGAATGTGCCTAGAGGTCTATCTAATTTCATAAGAGGAAAATAATGGGCCTTGTGCCCTAAATGCCACTTATCAAGCTCAATCACCAAAAACATGTGCAAATGTTGGTGTGAATTCTCGTCGACCCAGGTTCAGACCCCTTGTTTTTCAACAAATCCCAAGATACCGACCCGACAGAGTATAATCTGTTGGCAAAACTTGCGATGCATATGAGGTCTCACCCGAGCTATCTATGGGGATTGTTAGAACCATGTTTCTATAGTGATGTCAAGGGAGTTCTTAATCATAGCACCATCGAGTCACTCGACCGAAACCACAGAATAATCTTATGTCTTCATGCATACATCATCATATAATATAACATATTGATCTAATGAAATACATCACATCATATAGTATATATATATTTTAAACATGCATTAACATTCCATATCATTCATATCATTTTAGATGCTCGACATGCATACCAAATTCATTCATGACAGATATTCAATCAATCATAGACAGAGTTATCAAAGACACAAAGACACAGAGTTTAACGTGGGAACCCATCCGGGAAAAACCACAAAGCCACTCTTCATCTGGCATGAGTAATGTTTGAAATCCTCTGGTCTATGCATAGAACCTACAAAATATTCTTTAGATATTCTTTACAATCAATGACCTCTTTTCCCATCTCATGCTCCTTGGTTTTTTGTCTCTCTCTATTTTTCTATTTTGCCTTATTCTCTACTCTTCGTCATATATGTGTTATGTCATCCACACACAACTTGGATTGAATTTATAGGATATTACAATTTTTGTTTTACCCATCGACTTATTCTCAAATATCAGTCAATAGGTTGTATTACTAATTTAACCCATCCCATATAAATAGGCACTATCGACCCAATTTACAATCATGCTTTATTCCCAAAAGTAGACTATTTGTAAATTTTCCTTTAAAGCTCAACTAGGGATAACAATATATTTAATTTGTTACTAAAAAACCACATATGAACTTCTTTACTAGTATGTAGCGGAATATAAAATACTGAGAAATATTCACAATATCACATAACATATAGACATAGATATTTTGGGTATGGAAACCCCTGAAAAAACCCAAGATGGGAAAACCAGTGCAGCAATTAGATATAGAATTTTATATAATCAAGATATGGAGATTTTACAAGCAACTGGTAAAATACACCCAACCTGGTAAACTGAAAACCTCAGTAAAATCATCGAGCAACCCAACAGCAAGGCACTGCTACTCTATCCAGTTGTACGGCCCTGCATCAACACTACAACCTATTGTATGGATTTCATACAGTTGCTGACATTAGCAATACTGATCTGTATGATTTGTACTGAAGTTATATGGTTCCCTTGTTGCATGCCACTTTTCCCCTCTATGTGACCTATACAGTCTTTGCTCAATCTCGATGAACCTATCGTGTAGCTACTCCTCCGTCTTTTCTGCAAACTCCTCCGCCTGACTTCTCTCTACCTAAATCTTATCTTTGTATGTGTCCTTTCCACCAAATATCCTTTTAAATTTATTGGATAAGCAAAAACCCTAGCCCTCACTATGGATCTATGGATGATATGCTCTAGTGAGAATCAATGGCCAATATTAGATTAGCTATCACTTAAATATTTCACTTTTCACCTTAATAAAGTGATTCCATTATAGTCAAAATCAAATTAGATTAATTAAAGCATTTTCCTAAGTAAAAACTAATTAGGAAAATCACTTTAATATATTTGGCTTCTAGTTTAATGTCTCTCTGGCATGCAAGGACACATGTAATGCTAGAAGGCCTTCCTTGTTGCACTTTCTAACACTCCCTCACAACGAGGAAGGGATTCAATAACAATGCTAACTTATACCTGATCTTTACAAAACTGTGTTTACAAAGTTCCTTGGTGAAAATTTCTACCACCTGCTCATTTGTCTGTATGTACTCCAACCGAATGGTTCCTTTATGAACACAATCTCTCAAGAAGTGATATCTGATGTCTATGTGTTTGTTCTGGTCATGGAACACTGGATTTTCAGATAACCTGATGCCACTTTGATTGTCATAGTGAACTATTGTATCATCTAAATCACACTTGAACAACCTTGAAAGTAAATTTATTAGCCACATACCCTCACAAGAAGCAAAACTGTATTCCATGTACTCAGCCTTTGCCGAGCTCAATGCAAATGACTCCTACTTCCTACTGAACCAAGAAACAACCCCTGATCAAATGTTGAAGTAGCAACCTAAAGTACTATTCTGGTTCTCTACACTTCTTTCCCAGTCAACATCTGTGAAGCTTGCTAATTGTACACTCCCCCTGCCCTCATAAACCAAACCATACTCCATTGTACCTATGATGTAGCGATGTATGTACTTCGCAGCCGTCCAATGCACTCTCTAAGGGTGGCACCATCAATTGGATCAAAGAGTTGAGTGCAAATATGATGTCTAGTTATGTGTTGACCAGATACATAAGCGATCTAATAAGTTGACGATACAAGGTAGGATCAAATACGTATGACCCTGATTCATCAATATTCCTCTAGCTGGAAACTAGAGGCATGGCCATAGGCTTTCAATCCACCATCATGAATCTCTTCAATATATCTACTTCATACTTCCCCTATCCAATAAAGAAGCACCCATCTCTCTGTCAAACTTCCAATCCTAGGAAGTAATGCATCAACCCAAGGTCTTTCATATCAAACTCGACTGCAAAGGTTGGACTTGCAATCACCAATCAACCTTTCATCTCCTCTAAGAAATATATCATCTAAATATAGGACCAGTATGAGAGGCACCTCACCTATGAATAAGTACAGGTTGTGGTCATCCTCACTCCACTAAAATCCCATCTCCCTTAGATAGATGTCTATCCTCGAGTACTATGCTCAAGTTTCCACCTTGAGCCCATAAATATCTCTATGCAGTTTGCATACATGCATCTCCCTATTCTACACATCAAACCCCTTTGGTTTCTCAATATATACCTCTTCCTCTATCACTCCGTTGAGGAATACAATCTTGACGTCCATCTGACTGACACATAAACCCATCCCTATTGCTAAAGAGATAATGGTATGGATGGAAGAATACCTCGAAATTGGGGTGAAGGTCTTCTCATAGTCAATACCTTCCTTTTGTGAAAACCCATTATCCATGAAGTGTTCCTTATAATTATCCATGTTTTCATCTACTACATGCTTCACCTTATAGATCCTTCTAGATCCCACCACCTTTTTCCCTTGTGGCCTCGGTACAACCTTCCATACTTGGTTTTTCATGATGGATTCATACTCCTCAACCATAAACTCCTTCCACAGATCATGTTGTGCAACCTCCCCAAAGATGGAAAGTTCAAAGTTAATCAACTCTATCATCAATTCCATATAGCTAAATCTCTCTTGTGGTTTTCTATGTCTCATGAAGCTCTATGGAGGATCCACCTTCTTGGAATCCTAAATTATGGATCTAAAACACTTAGGCATTGGCCTAGTGTCTACTTGTTGCAGATGCTAAATATTTGTCTCCTTCTATGGTTCATCCTCTAAGTAAATGACTGAAGAATCCTATCCACCTTAATCCCTTTGATTTCCAGAACCAGTGCCCTGTGTTTGTACATGTACCTGTGGCTTCTCCATCTTGAATGTCGAGTCTTGTGTTGATTGTTTCTCTGCTAGTAAGTCCATAGATCTCCACAAGGCCCTGTCCTCATCAACGAGACATACCTACTGGAAACGATCCTATTGTGAGCAGGAATGTATACCCTATATGACTTTGAAGTCTTGTTGTAACCAACAAGTAACCCCTTATTTCTAGAAGGGTATAGCTTCTTCATAGTGTCAGCATGAATGTGACAATAGCAAACACTGTCGAATATGCGAATGTGACTCACATCTGGTCGAGTTCCTGTGAAGACCTCCCCAGGTGTCTTCCTCCCCAAAGATGTGTGGGGACACATCTTTATTAGATACTGATATGAGGTTCTTGGTAAACCCTAGAACATATAATACATCAACAAAACTAAGGAGTTTTCCAGACTCCCTTTGAAATGAAATAGTGCCAACTCCCTGCGCCTAATACCGCGCATCATCACCCAACTCAACATGGATACCTATTCCACCCTCCTGCAAGTCCTTGAAGAAATTCTTATGTCCAGTCATAAGACTAGATGATCCATTGTCGACGTACCAAATACTGCTACCTATTGTACTTGCCATGCAAGCTATCAAACAAAACTTCTCATCGAAGTTTCTTTTGAACTTCTCCACCTCTACAGAACCTTCCATTTGAGTGTTTCTATTCTTCTTCCTATCTGGGAACTAGGAGGAAAAGTGTCCCTACTTGTGCAGATAAAAAACTTTACCTTTTACATGTCTAGGTTCGTATTACCACCCCTCTTCCTCTTCTCCTTACCCTTACTCTTCCCTTTCAAGGCTAGAGCCTCCACATCCACAATCTATGGGGCACTACTGGATGATCCTGATCCTTGACCCATGCAGGTCTCCTCCTGCACAAAAACATCCCACAACCTATGCTAATCAGGGATCTTCTCCTTAGCCACAACACCCTTTACAAAGGTGTCCCATGTCTTAGAGAAGCCATTGAGGGCTATCCGAACTAGCTCCTCATCCTCTATCTTAGAGCCAACAAATCCAAGAACATATCTGATCTACATGAGCCTTGTGAGATAAGGCACTATTCCTTCACCCTTGGCCATCCTAGTACTGCGCATTCTCTCTTGCAACACCATCTTCCAGATTTTCTTCTTGCTTTGGTACAAACATTCCAAATCCTTCCACATCTCAGATGCGGTCTTCTTCCCAAAAAGATGAGGGACTATGTGGCCCTTCACTCCATCCAAGTTGATCATCATGGATATGGAATCAATATTCTTCCAAGCTACCAACTCTGTCGCATAGATGGGTGCAACCTTCGTGAAGTCAATGTGCTCTGCTCCATCACTAACATCCGGGATACTTGAGATCCTTTCTTTCCATGTAGGAAACTTTTGAGCCCCATGGAGTCTATCCTCAACTCTTAATTGCATAGCCATACTGAAGTGTACCTTTCAAACCCTAGATCTGCAATCTAGTATTGTGTCTTCAATAGATCTTCCCATGATCTATCACTGCTGCTACAAATATCTCATATTTAGCTCACCAGAACACTGATACCATGTAAATTTTCCTTTAAATCTCAACTAGGGATAAAAAATATATTTAATTTGTTACTGGAAAACCACACATGAACTTATTTACTAGTATGCAATGAAATATAAAATAGTGAGAAATATTCACAACATCACATCACATATAGACACATATTTTGGGTATGGAAACCCCTAGAAAAAACCAAGATGGGAAAACTAGTGCAGCAGTAACATATATAAATTATATTATCAAGATATGGAGATTTTACAACCAACAGGAAAGTACACCCAACCTGGTAAACTGAAAACCTTAGCAAAATCAACGAGAAACCCAACAGCAAGGCAATTCTTCTCTGCACGATTGTACAACCCTCTGTCATCAGTACGACATGTTGTATGGATTCCATATGGTTGCTGACATCGGTAGTATGGATCCCTACGGTTTGTATGAAAGTTGTACGGTGCCCTTGTTGCGTGTCACACTGCCCCTTTGACGTGCAATTTGTATGGTCTTGCTCAGTTTCGATGAAGCTGTCGTGCAATTTCTCCTACGAATTTTCTATAAAATCCTCCATCCGGCTTCTCTCTAAAAAGAGATGTGTCCTCTCCACCAAATCTCCTTTTAACTTTATTTGCTAAGCGAAAAACATAACCCTCACTATGGATCTATGGATGAGATCCTCCAGTGAGAATCAATGAACAATATTAGATTAGCCATCACTTAAATATTTCACTTTTTACTTTAATAAAGTGATTCCATTAAAGTCAAAATAAAATTAGATTGATTACAGTATTTCCTAAGTAAAAACTTAGGAAAATCACTTTAATAGATTTGGCTTCCAGTTTAATGTCTCTCTAGCATGCAAGGACACATGTAATGCTATAATACCTTCCTTGTTGCACTTTCTAACACTATTAGTCTAACTAACGTTTTACCAAAAATAGAACAAACTCCTTGTTTCAAATTGCTTTTCTCCTCCTTTGTCGCGTCTTCTTCCATCGCGGTCTTTGCTTGTCTTGTGACTGAAATATTCATCTTTCCAAACAATGTGTTGTTTATATTTTCTTGTCTTTTCCTAGGGCCAACATCAAACTACAACACAAATCATCTCTCAAGGCTCTTTGGTATCAAGGTTGGATATAGATGCCATTAAGAGATTTTTCACATCAAGGATGGGTCATAAGAACTTGAACATGGCTGAGGAAAGAAAATAAGTTCCTCAGGGATATCGTTGAATATTCTTGGACTCAAGATCTTCAAGTGATTTCTTGTACCATCATATTATCTCTTTGGAAGGACTCTGTGTAGGTCTTCAAGTGGGATACATGTGTATTGGGTAGGTTTTTTCAACTGAAAATAGGTTTCGACCGTGCTACATGGTTGATAGAGTAAACAATAGATTTAAGCCCTAATTGAAAATTATTAAGCACAAGTTCCATGAGAAAACCCTATATACAACAACATGATCCCTCTATCAGGGGCATTTTCCCTATGCGATGAATATGGGTTCCATTAAGATGTTTCACACACTATGGATGGGTATTAGTTCCTTAACCATAGTTGTGGTAGAGAAACAACATCCTAATTCCTTTCCATTGGTTTTGTGACATAAGCATTATCCTCAAACCCTAAATATATTTTATCAACCTCAAATGCCATTGGCATGCCCTAAAAATAAACATCTGAATTATGTTGGTTAACAATCACCTCCAAGGGTGCTCTTCATGTCATTTATATGTTATTTGTGTTTTAGGGATGTGTCTATAGGTCTTTCCAATTTCATAAGAGGAGGATAATAGGTTTTGTTCCCTGAACACCACTTCTTAAGTTCAATCACTATGAAAAACACCTACAAACCATAGCACAAACCATTTATTAGGGGTCTTCCACATCAAGGTTGGATATAGATTCCACTAATATATTTTGCACACCAAATATGGGTTGTAGGCCCTTTGAACATTTTTGAGGAAGGAAAAAAAGCACCTCATGTATATTGTAGTCTCTTCTTGGACTCAATATCCTTGAAATATTCCTCATAGCATCACATCAATCCTTTGTAGGGGTTCTATGTAAGCCTTTGAGTGGAATGCATGTGTGATGGGTAGGTTTTTCCAATTGAAATAGTTTTGGGCTATGACACATGGTAAATAGGGTAAACAAGGGATTTGATTCCTAATTGAAACTTCTCATGTTCAAGTTCCATGAACAAACTCTAGAAAAAAACATGATTCATAAATAAGGATCTTTTCCCTAGGAGATGGATATGGGTTCCATTAAGATGTTTTGCACATTGTGGATGGGTATTGAGGCCTTAAACCTAGTCATGGTAGGGAAACAACATCCTAAATCCCTTAAAATTAGTTAGGGGACGGAAGCATTATCTTCAATCCCTACATAGAGTTTCTCAAGATTAGACACCATTGATACACCTCAAACCACCACATATGACCTTTGTTTGTTAAGAATCACCTCCAAGGGAGCTTTGAATGCCATCAATACATTATTTATGCACCAAGAATGTGTTTATCATGGGGTATTCACTTAGTGAAACCATGTCATAGTGCCTTCGTTCATGGGATATTAAAGAATACCCCTAATTTCACTAGATATTGATAATTACTTACCAAAACCCTTTTGTTGAGCCCCCCTCCCAATACATATTTCAAATTAAAAAAACCATGTTTTTACAATATATTGCTTATTTTTACTAGAAACCCCTTTTTATACCCCCCAATACCTATAAACCCCACTTAACCTATTCCTCGCCCACAATACCTACAATATATTGACCTTATTTTTCAAAATTAAAAATCCCCTTTTATGAATGAACGTGATAAGATATTGCTCAACAAGGTGAATCCCATGTGGTGTTTATAGGTCTATCCAATGTAATATGAGGAAAATAATGGGAATAGTTCCCTAAATTCCACAATTCAAGTTCAATAATCATGAACATCACTTGCAAACCATAACATAAAACCTCTCACAGTGGTCTTTAGCATTAAGATTGATATATATGTCATTAAGATTTTTTACAAACTGAGGATCAGACATAGGGCCTTGAACATGGTCGAGGAAGGAAAATAAGAACCTCAAGGACATTATTGAATATTCTTAGACTCGAGAGACTTCAATGATTCCTTGTACCATCAAATCAATAAGTTGTAGTGGTTTTATGAAGGACTTCAAGTGGGATATGGTAAGTTTTTTCTAGTAGAAATTGCTTTGGATTATGGAACATCATCAATGGACTAAACAAGGGATTTAGGCCTCAATTGAAAATTCTCATGCTCAAGTTCCATGAACAAAACCTACACACAACAATGTGAGCCCTTGATAGGGGGTCATTACCCTAGGATCTATATATGGGTTCCATTAATATGTTCCATGCACCATGGATGGGTATTGAGGCCTTAACCATAGTTGTGGTAGGGAAACAACATCCTAAGGCCATTGACATTAGTTTTTGGAGATATACAAACCCTTAAGGATCCCTAAACAGATCCCCTTATGCTCAAGATCGAACGACACATGTTATAATACCACAACACAAAAGTTTGGATGGTTGTGAAGCTTTGACGATCATCATAGATTGAAAGCTGGTTTCTTAGAATGTTATTAAAGGTTTATGAATACGATCATCAAAGATTGAAAACTAGTTTCTAGAATCTTATTGAAGGTTTATGAATACAAATATGAAAATGGATATCGAGTAAAATGTATGGAACGAATGAAAGTGTTTTATTAATGTGTGTTCACGTTTGCAAATTCAAAAAAATCTAAGGTATTTCCTCTATTCACCTACGTGTTGGTTTGGGATGCATAAACAAACCAAATCCATTTCCAAGCTCCCTATTCTTAAGGTCATTTTCAATCACTTTTAAATATGAACCATATATTCATTGCTTATGAAACTTTGCACACTTATAGAGTTTCATATATATATATATATATAGAGAGAGAGAGAGAGAGAGAGAGAGAGAGAGAGAGAGAGAGATGTTTTTTAAGAAAAAAATTGCTTTTTACTTGTACATATATCATATTTCTAAAATACATATGTCTTTTATTTCTACTATAACTTTTTAATGCCTTAGCCATTTGGAAAATCAATTGTATGGTGCACAAGTATATATGGAGGCTTACTCACACACACAAAAATATGATTGGTTATCTTAAGACCTCAAACACGTCCTAAACAATTGACCTCTTTATTTTAGGGATTTATTAACATTATTATTTTTAAATAAATATAAAAAATCAACATTAAAAAATATGGAAAATAGTGGCGTATAAGAAACAAATGTTATGTACAAGTGTACATTTTTTTCAAGAGATTCCACAATTTTAATACTAAACCACATCGTTAACATGAAGATATGAATGATTTTTTNATTTTATGTACAAGTGTACATTTTTTTCAAGAGATTCCACTATTTTAATACTAAACCACATCGTTAACATGAAGATATGAATAATTTTTTAGAGGAAAATAATGTATTAATGCTAGAAGAAAGTGAAATTCTCTTATTTATACCAATTTGATTTCCTATGTTTCATATTTTACACTATTGTAATAGGGTGTGCATGTACCTCTAACATTTCTCCTCTTCAATGTATTGTTGCTTTATCAATTTTCCATTGCAGCTAATGAGTCATTAGAGGGAATCATTAGCTTGCACTATCCCTTTAAAATTTTATAATTAGTTTCACACCTTGTGCTTCCAATATATTATGGGACTTTTACTCATCTACCTCATGAGACTTTTACTCGTCCTACATCCATTTGTCCTGGAATTTCTATCAGCATGCCTTTCACCTAGGTATTGAACAAGTTAAATTTCTCCATTAAGATGTTTATTTTTTACAGGAATTCTCAACGATAGATATTTTTAGCGTATGATTGATTTGTATCATATGTATTAATTGTGCATACATTATTGTGGATTTTGTGTAAGAAATTCTTTTGGTTTCCTATTCCCATGGAGTAGTTGATATAGTTTCATATTCTCATGGAGTAGTTAGAATATTATCTTTAACAACTAGCTATATTATTGTAGGAACTTGCTATCCTTTAGGATAGTGTGTCCTCTTTTGTTAAATTGGTTTGCATGATGTATACCTATATAATCTTATGTGTCTGTTAATGAAAGATAGTCATATATTTCCTTTCACAAATTGTGACTTCATCTATGGGTTTTCAAAATTTTCCTTTCCTTTACATCAATGACAAAAAGAAATGTTCTTTTCAAGTGGACATAGGGTAATTGTCATGATTTCAATTATTTGAAGCAAAAGTTGTGTTATGCATCTATACTTGTTTTTCCTGATCTCTCACAACGATTTGAAATTGAGATTGTTTCTTCACAATTTGCAGTTGGATCAATTTTGATGCAAAATGGTTATCCAACAACCTATAATTTACACACTTTTTCAAAATCCAAATAAAACTAATCCATTTATGATAAATTTTTGTATGGATTAATTGAAGCTATCAAATACTAGAGACAATATCTCATGGGAAAAGAAACATTTGTGCATATTGATCATGTACCTTGAAATTTCTTGAATTCCCAAAAAAATTGAAGAAGCTCGGCATATGAAGAGCACATTCTATTTGCAACAATGTCATTTGGTTATCAAGTACAAGAAGGGAATCACAAATTTGATGGTTGACTATTTGATCCAGCCGCCTTCCTTTCATTTCTTAATTGTTGTCACCACTTCACGTATGGTATTTAATACGTAGGATCCATAGTATCCAAATGATTTTGATTTTGGGAACATTTACTAGAGTCTACAACATTCAGCCTCATAAAATATAGTTATGTTGTAATATTTTCATATCAAAGAAGGATTATTATACAATTTTGAAAATTTATTTGTACCTCATGATCACCTATCCTATTTAATGAAATAGGGATAATATTCCTTCTATGGTGGCCACTTTGGCAAGAAAAAGACGCTTCATCATCTTTATCATTTTTTCTATTGGAATCACAAGAAACCAAATGCTTCGGTTCATTTCCTACACACACTCATATAAATAGATGTAGGCCTAGGTTCATTATCTTACACCTTTAGTGGTACCATTCTTGCAAATATTAGAGTCTGTTGATGGAAAATATTATATGTTGAAATTTGAAGGTTGATGTTATTGATTATTGATGATTGATCATTTGATGACAACGTTATAAGTTATAACTCTTAGATGATTGATGTTATATGTGTACTGAAATGATTATATCTACGTTTTCATGTTTTCTATAGCTAATTTGACATAATACATGTTTTTTTTTTTAAATTTATACACATCAAAATATATTAAAATATGTATCATAAAAAATGCTCCCAAAATGGAAGCTTTTGAAATTTTTTAGTTTTCGTTCCTGCTTTCCGGTTTTTGCTCCCTTTCCCCGCTCCCAACAACATATAGATTGAGACAATCTCTTATCTCTATGAAGAAGTTATTTCCTTATTATCAATGATTCTCTCTTTAGATCATGTTGGGTAAGTTCCAACTATTTTCTCACTGCATCTATGTAAATTAGCATAGGGAAAACATTGTTTGATTGACCATAGTGCACTTATGCATTCTAGGCATTGTTTGTGGGAATCATAACTAATAGGGCAAAGATACTGCTGCTAGAAAGGTTACTGCTCTTTCTTCCTTGCTACAATGGTTGTCAATGCATTTCATGGATGATGTTCAAGCTGACAAAGCTGTAATAACTACACGTTTCTTTCCTATGTAATTTACGGATTTAAAATTGATTGGGCTTTCTATTTTTCTTGCTATTCAAAGGGAAACCCTATGTTTTTTTGTGTAAGCAATTTAACCCACTTCCTTGCCTCTTACCCTAGTTCTCCTCTGTCTCTCTTTTCTCTAATTTCCTTCTTGATGGGAAAGTTGGAAACCCTATGGAAAGTGAAAATGACATTCTAAAAATATTCTTGAGCACTATGTGATGAGTTTTAGTTGTACTTTCTAGTCTTCCTTAAACCACACTTAATATTGGAGATCAAGTTTGTTCTAATATCATGTGCAATTCTTTCTATAGATTTAACCCAAATATCTTTACCATTGAAGATTGATTTTAGGAAGAGGATAAGATTACACAAGGAGGTAACCACATATCAAGCCCAATCCACTATTACATTATAGTGCTTTTGCAATTAAATTTGATTATTATTATTATTATCTTTTGTATGAAACAAAATGCATGTAAATATCTATGTAAATTTATATGTTAAATATGTTTTTTCTTTCGTACAAAATGTTTCATTACATTTTTTATTAGCAATCTAATCACCTAACAAAAAAACATATATTGACATATCAAGTTGAAATCAAGTATAAATGTTGTGTCAATCTGACAAGCTCAAGAAAACAACAAGCTAAACTTCATCTTCATTATAACATATAGCCTTGTATTCTTTTACGTTAAAACAACATTTTACTATTTATCAAGCGACTCTAAAACCTAATACAACCATCAACATTTGACAGATGAGAAAATTGTGTTAACTTGAACCTACCAAAGCACACTGTCATCAATATATCTGGGTTTTATGAGAACACGAAAAGTGATGCATATTGGACAACATCCCCCTCCACTTCTCATATTTTCATCATTTCCTCTCGTAAAGTTACGACTTCCTTTGATAAGTGATTTACTTTCATGTTGAGTTCCCTGTATACATATTGGAGCGAGAGATATTCAAAGTTTGGGTTCCAACTAGGGTTCTGATCGAAGGCAACTCAAATTTGTAGTATAATAGTCTAGGTAGAAGGCTTGGCAGGGATTGGGTGTTGGCAAGGGTTTAGATGTTCTCTAGAGATTCAGATAACATGGCTAGTGAGTGGTCACATTTGAGTGATGATGTGGAGCTAATGCTAGACCCTTGTGATGATGAGATCTGGTCTAGTGAAAGGCTATTTCGTATTGATGCTGAATTTATTGAGATTTTACACCAAGTTTCTGGTACTAAAAAAATTTACTTGTTTCAAGGGGAGGCGATGGGTGGTGTTAACATAGAGCCATGTGTGGCTCAAGTGGGTGGTCAGGTGGTGTAGTCCAACTGGTGGGCAAGAAGTTTGAACAAGAGGTTTGTAGAGTTGTGAATCAGAATGTGAGGCCAACTAGCAATGAGGTGCTGTAGAGGGGGAAAATGAAAGGAGTATTGCACTAGCCCTCAAAAACCCTAACTTAAAGAGGACTATTTCTGCAACTTTTGCTCTAAGAGGTAAAGTAGATTTCAGGTGGGAATCAATCAAGTTAGGCTCGGAAGGCTCGGTTTAGCAAGAAACAAATGGTTTTGGGGAGAGATGTGAGGTTTGGTGGAGGTTGCTGACCTTTTCTTTAACAACTTTGGTAGATAAATTTAGATATTGGGCCATGAATAAGAAAGATATTGGTGGTTGGGTTGAAAAAAATAGGCTCCTATTTTGGGTTACTGTCTTACAATTTCATTTTGCTCAAGGGATGGTTTTGCTTTAAATTCACAAATGAGGAAGATGCCTTGAAAGTATTAGATGGAACGTAGATTTGTGGTAAAGGGAGCTTAATGTAAAAAAGGTAGAGTCATATTTTTTATCCATCTATATAAATTATTAATTTGCGCCATATTTGGGTTCTTCTCCCTGGTTTTCCACTAGAGCTATGGAATAGGGATGCATTCATAACAGTTGGAAATGAAATAGGCTAGTTCATTCATAAATTGTAGGACATAACCTAGTCAAGGTTGTTTCACCATGGATCCTTGAACATGAATGTCCCTCCACTTTCTATTAATAAATCCAATACTTAATATTATAAATAATGGGGGTTTAATATTAAATATGACAATATACCCATGAAAGACCATGTTACAAATCCTTTTGAGTACCTTTATAACTAAATATTTAAATACACTAGAGAGAAAACTACCACAATTACCCATCTTCAACCCATGTAAAATCTATCCCAACAAAAGTATCAACATCCACAACTCAATAATCCTTGCTCATTTCTCCGCAGGTATTAACGTTCTGGGAGCTCAATCTGAGCACTTCTAGCTCCGGAACGAGCCATATACAAAAATCTCAATCTGGGTACACTTCAGAGCTGGTTGGAACAGTCGAAAACCTGAAAAGTTCCACGAAATCGATAATATTACAAGGAAATAAACTCAGTAACCCTTCTTATTGGTTATTATTCAGTGCGTGAGAGAGAGAGAGAGGGCCGAAATATTTAGAACCCTAAGTGCTATGGAGGGGGTTACAGGCGATGGCGGATCTCCTGTTGCCCTGGCCAGATGGAGAAATGAATTTTCTCGAAGATTTAAACATTACCTAGACAAATCAATGCCGCACCCTGTTGGGAGATGGCTCGGATCTCTTGCTGCGGCAACTATATATATGTTGCGGGTTTATTATGTGCAGGGATTTTACATCGTCTCTTATGGATTGGGGATTTATGTTTTGAATCTGCTGATAGGGTTTCTATCTCCTCAAGTGGATCCTGAATTGGAAGGGATGGATGGGGATTCTTTGCCAACTAAGGGTTCAGATGAGTTCAAGCCCTTCATTCGTAGGCTTCCTGAATTTAAATTCTGGTTTCTTCTTAATCCCATGCTATTTTATTTTGGGTGTTATGATTTTAGTTTTTTAGTTTTATTGTTATTAATATTTTTAAGGTATTATAAATATCCAAGAGACTAAATTCGTCTGTAGGAGAGAATTCACCTGACCAATTTATTTTTGGAGATTATGGCACTGTTTTAGGATTTGTAGGATTTTTTTATAATTGACTTTATCTGCCGCCATATATTATCAGAGTTTACAGTAACAGTTTACAGTAACGATGGTTTATATTTGGCCAGGGTGTTACTAAACTGTATTGGTTGCTGCTTAAGGAGCCCATTTTGATTTCTAAACTCTTAAATCACCTTTTATATTTTTGCATTCGACACTCTTTTAAACATTTAAAAAGTAGTCGCTCATTAAAAAACAACGAACAACAGAACCGAAATGGGGATAGACATGGTCTCGTGCAGAAATAGTGATAAGAAAGCTCATTTAAGTTATTTTTGATGAAGCTTATGGATTCTAGGAATCGGGTGCCTTCATTATTTTGTCATAGTTTCTAAGAATGAGCAGCATGCAGCATGGGAACAGGTCCCGGTAGATTAGGTTCCAGATAGGTAAGCCACTAACAACTGGCACAGGTTTGTTTATGCATGTTCTTGTGTGGACGACTTGAAAAGATTTTTGGTGTAGGACATCCTTCCACAAAAAATTATCCCCTATACTAACCTAACACTATTTTGGCTCCTCATGCCGTGTTCAACGCTGGACACTTGATCCCCAATCCTACAATATGGTAGAGTGGGGCCATTTTCCAATTGATTGGTGAGAACTTTTTCATAGCGTCAGTGCTGGCACCAATCCAAAGGCAGATAGGGTGATGAATGTATAAAAATAGGAAATGCAGAGAGGACATTTTGAACTAGCATCACTCTCCCAGAGATAATAAGCTAGTGAAGCCCCTACGTTGAGAATTTCCTTCTTAACTGTTTTAGTGTGAGTGCCCATTCTGTGTTTCACAAAAGTTTTATTGCGATGGGATCCCAAGGTACTCCATGGACTGTGAGTTAAGATTAATTGAGAACTTATGTATATACACTACTTTGTTTAATGTCGGGGCTAGTGTGTTCCATTATAATATTTTGCACTTCTTTTTATCTCTCTCCCCATTTTGAATCTAGTAGGAAGGTGCCAAGATTATTTTAAGATCTTTTGGTGATCATTAGACAGGTACCTCCCAAAAATAGCATGTTGTCTATACAAGACTTTACTCCCCTAGCTATATGAATTATAGGAAGTGATTATGCTAATCTTGGCCCTTCAAGTGGTCGACCTAGGACTACAGCTATGATGTTATAAATATTGGATTACCTTATCCCCCTTGAGGCTTTAAAGAATGAGTTGGTCTACCATTAATTATAGGGGCGATCCATGGCCTATTAATACAAGCTTTAATCCACTGTATCCAGTACTTTGAGAAGCCAAACGTTTTGAGCATTTTTCAAAGAAAATCATGGCTAACCTTGTACATAGTGTTAGTCATATCTACTTTGATAAGAGCAGCTACAGGTCGTGGAATCACTGGTGGAGGCAGAGGATTTGGGGTAAGTTTGAAGCCATTGAATCTGCGAGTTTTTGCTGGATCATTCTCCCTTTAAGGTATGGCTGGAAAACACTCTGTAGGATTTATAGTTTGCACACCATATGTTTGATGAAATTCCTGAGAGAGAAAACCCTCACTGTTGTTTATTGACACTATCGGTACTCTTTGAATCTTTGTTGTTTATATAAAAATAATGTATTGTATTATTTTTAAGGGGCGGTCCTTTGTTTCTCTGGATGATGATGTATGTAAATCTGTAGGAGTGGTCACGCACTTAGCCAGATCACATTGTTTCGGAGGAGGAGGAGGAGGAAAACATGGATGCCGAACTCGGCAAATACCAGTCGGGGGATCCCGATAAAATTGATAAATTCACAACGGTATTGGCGCAACTCATGCCTGATCAGATGAACAAGTACGAATCCTTTCGGCGCTCTAGATTCCAGAAAGTGAACATGAGGAGGGTATTGCAGAGTATAGTTGGCTGCCCCATCTCCATTCCCATGACTATTGTGATGTCGGGAATAGCTAAGATGTTCGTTGGGGAATTGGTGGAAATGGGCCGGATGGTGATGCCACCGTACTTAGGCATATGCTGTGGATGCCACCCACAAGTCAGAGTGAGAGACCACAAGGGTAAGACAAGTCAGTGGGATTTATTTCTCGCTCAATCCAACTCATATTGGTCCTAACTCAGCTAATGGATTTCAATTCAGACCTTGGGGCATGGATCACCCTTATAGTTGGTAGCCCTCAACTTCCAAACAACAACAACAATCCCCTCCCTTGAGACTATGAGACACATAGTGGACCAATTCTTCTTCCATTTCTGGACAATCTTCTATCATGAGTTTTTTTCTTTTTGGCCTCAAATGTTAGGAGAAAGACATGTACAATGGTGGAAAACCCACAAAGAAACATTTTCCCTTTACCAAATCGAGGGGGCATTGAGGATTTACTCCTTCCCCTTGTACCCTCCTCTAAGGCATCCCTTTAATCCCTTTAGGGAGTTTTTGTTTTGTTTTTAGCTGTTGGCCCCTTAGTAGTCCATGTATCACTCTAGATTTCCCAACAACACTTTCTTTCTAGCTATTAGAGTTTATATTTTAGATTAGATGTGCTTTTGGTTCATATATAAGGGTGACCCTTGTGCCTCCATAGTGTATTGATACTATTGTATTTAGTGGCCCCATTGACGTATTTGTGGTCACTTGTTGGACATTAATAAATTATCTTATCTTATTTCATGATTGGGTACTCCGATAAACTTAATCATCCTTCTTATAGCCATGTATCTCTATCTTTCAGCCAATCACAACACTAGTGCAAGCATTTCTCTTCTTTGCTACAAAACCCTTTAGGAAATCCATCCTAGCAAGTGCCACAATTCCCTTCTTCAATGCTGCCTTTAAAAGCTTGCATGATTCTTTCACCCTCTCTTCTCTGCATAAGAGATCAAGGACAACTGAACAACTAGAGACAATTGGCAACATAGATTTGGCCTCCATTTCATTGTAAATCGTTAGAGCTCCATCTGTGTCCCTTTCTTTGCAAAGTCTATAAATAAGCGAGTGATAAGTTTCTAGCGCTGGTAATAACCCCTTATATTGCATTTCGTAATGTAGTTTTAAGGCTCCCTTTATGCATCCCCTTTCACAGTTTGAAATTATCATCTTACTGTAAATCTGAACATTAGGAACTAAACCTTTCTCTAGCATTAGTT
>LPNX010442065.1:71839-180601 GCA_001517045.1 Pseudotsuga menziesii
ATACACTAAAATCCGGCGCTAGATTTGATGCTAAATCCAGTTTTTGTTGTAGTGCAAGATCCCCTTCAAACAAAATTCTTGGTTTAACCGCTTTGTCATATTAGTTTTTTACCCTATTCTTATGAGCTTCATTTTCCATCAATGCATCTCTACGTCGTTCATCTAGATTTTCCAAATGTAGCAAACTTTCTTCTAATTCTGTAGTGTTAGGGAGTACATGAATGGCTATCTTAAGCAATGGAATTTCACATTCGACCGGAGTGACTGCTTCCACCCCGTGAATGAGTTAAAAAAGGCGAAAAACCTATCGCAGTCTTGACATTAGTTCAGTATGCCCAAAGTACAAGATATAGAATGATGTGCCAATTTGAATGACTTGTGTTAATGGTGCGCTTTAGAATGGTATTAAAGGTCTTATTAACTACCTCTACTTGGCTATTCGCTTGCGAGTAGAAGGAAGATGAGTGATCTTGCTTGAACCCTAGCATAGTACTCAGCT
Source organism: Pseudotsuga menziesii (assembly GCA_001517045.1). Classification (NCBI taxonomy): domain Eukaryota; kingdom Viridiplantae; phylum Streptophyta; class Pinopsida; order Pinales; family Pinaceae; genus Pseudotsuga; species Pseudotsuga menziesii. The sequence goes on from LPNX010442065.1 coordinate 72,339, forward strand.
CGATCATCATACTATTCTTAAAGTGACTTCCATGGTTAGTGACAATCTCCTTTGGAATACCGAAACGAGTAATGATCTGGTTAAACACGAAGTAAACTACTATTTCACTGTTAGCTTTGAAGGTAGGCATTGCCTTTTCCCACTTAGTGAAGTAATCAAAAGTGACAATGATATATTTGTGCCCCCCATCCAAAAATGGGTTTCACGTCACATAATCCACCACCCACTTAGTGAAGGGGACCACCGTAATTATGGGAAAAAACTGAGCAAGATGTGACTGCATTTTCCTCGTGTACAACTGACACAGATGACAATGCTTCACATCCTCCACACAATATTTAAAGATCGTGGGATATAAATAACCGACACGTAAAATCTTCTAGGCCATTTATAACCCAGATACATGACCCCCACAGACTCCTCTATGGGAATCATTTAGGACACACTCAGCCTCCTCGTGAGTGAGGCACTGATGTAAAATAGAATCTACCCCTCTATGATATAACGTATCACCGATAATTAGGTATTTTTTTGCATTCACACGCAATTTACGTCGCTCTTCCCTTGAGAATGATGCAGGATAATTCAAAGTATGGAGATATATAAGGATATCTCCATGCTAGGGATCATAGTTGGAAATCAGAAAGAGTCATTTTCAACCACTACATTCTCTTCTATATAAAATTATGAGATAAGTTTTGCAAAAACTAAGGAATTTTTGGATTTAGCAAACCGTAAATCCAAGTCAAAATCTTGGATAATGACTATTCACTTGTTGAATTCCCCCCTGATTATACATTGGGACAAAACATATTGAAAATGATTAACATCTGCCACCACCATGGTTATCCTGAGTAAAATGTAGTAACCTAGCCTCTGAACAACATAAACAACTGCTAATCCTAACTTCTCGACATGGGAGTATCTAAGTTCAGGACCAACTATTTGATGACTGAGATAATAGACAACATGCTGTTGGAGCTTGTCATCTTCTTGAACCAATACTACCCCAATGGTCGACTCTAACACAACCAGATACAATATAAAGTCTTTAGAGTAATCTGGTGGACGTAATAAAGGAGCTGACAACAAAGATTTTTTCAATTCCTTGAATGAAAGTTGTATGGTTTCATCCCATACAAATGCAGTGTCTTGCTTAAGAAAGCACATGAAACCCTTAGTTATCTTGGCATAGTTAACTATAAAATGTCGAAGGAAATTAGATTTCCCTTGCAAGCTTTGAAGTTTCCTGAGAGAACGAGGAGGAGGCAGATTTACAATGGCTTCAACTTTCAAAGGATCCACCTGACTTCCTTTGTTTGACATAATAAACCCAAGTAATATTCCCGGCTCAATGCAGAAAACAAACTTGTGGGGATTCAAACATATTTTTTAATGTCTACATCGTTAAAAAATTAAGTGAAGGTGATATGTATGGTCCTTCCCTTTATGAGAATGGGTAGCTAGATCATCTAGGTACGACTCGACAATATTCTTAATGTCGTGGAAAGAAAAATTCATTTGTCGCTGAAAGGTATCCCTAAGATTTTTCAAACCAAAGGGAATTTTCATGTATGTAAAGGTACCCCATGGACAAATAAAATCCATTTTGTGTTGGTCTTTCGAATTGACTTGAATTTGATTGTATCTAGAAAAACCATCCATAAACGAAAAAACTTCCCTACCTGCACAAGCATCAATAATTTGATCTATAAAGGGCGTGGGGTAATTGTCCTTAGGACATGCTTTATTTAGGTCATGAAAGTTGGTGCACACACATATTTTCCCTTTTTTCTTATTAACATGAACATGATTGGATACCCATTCCGTCAAAGCAATCGAGTAGATAAAGACATCTTTCAACAACTTTTCCACTTCAGCCTTAACGGATTCCACATTATGTGTATTAATAGGTCGAATATTTTGTCAAACCATTTTAGTGTCAGGGTAGGTTCGGATTTGATGTTCTACAATTGATCTATCAATTCCTAGAATCTCCTCATATGACCAGGAAAACATGTCATGAAATTGCTTAAATAAGGAAATACATATGGAAATATCCTTTGGAGAGTAGTTTGCATTGCTATGCACAATTTCGACGATGTCGGGGTTTGTAGAGATGTTGATAGGAATAGTAACAGAGATATTTTCCATATTCCCCTCAACAAATATTCCCTTCTTTGGCAAAGGATTAATCGGTAAATCAACATATTTTGTCAGTCTCACATGAAATGCTTGCTTTTCAATTCTACTCAGTTCTAGAAGAAAGTAGGATTTGTGGTGAAGATATTTGCAAATCTTATTTCATCCACTCATGGCTTCGAAAATGGTTTCATCCAAAGGGAAAACCATGTATAAGTAGTCATACAAATATAAAGAGTTCTCTGCCCAAGTAGAAATATAAGCTTCTTCCAACTTATCTAAGACTATAGAAAGAGTCGCGATAGAATCAACAGTGGTGTCCACAACAACTTGATAATCCACTTCCACTGTAGATAAGGGAACTTGAGGTTCATAACGGGAAGGAAGGACTGAAGGATCAGTTCTATAGACAACCGTCATGATAGACTTCCCTACACTCATAGAACCTAGATAATTTATCGAGGTTGGGATATCAAATGTGCCTATTAACGATGAATACATTCCAACCCCCAAGCTCCCATTAGATGGTTTAGTATGATCAACCAAAGGTACAATGGACTCATTAGTTTCCAAATGAACCTCATGAATGAAACTGATTTGGTCAACAATAACCAACTTCCCTTCATGTGGAAAAACCACCACTCGAATAACAACCGAGGAAATCGCACACATGGCGTAACTCCAACTTCTCCCTAAAAGAAATTTATAGTCCAAAGGATCATAAATCACCTCTACTTCAATAGCCACTGCTTTCACTACCAACTTAATCTCAAAATCCGGTAGGATACCATGTAGACAGAAAGACCTTCGATTGAAAGTGGTAAGTAAGGTATTTGACAAAACTAGCTCCAGGGAACCTAACGCCTTCCAGCAAGAAATTGACATTACACACATGGAAGAACCTTCATCAACAACTATACGTACAATGGTTTTTTCTTCCATGAAATATATCTATTGACAAATCCACATGATATGATAGGCGGATCTTAACATCTGACAGATTAAACTTTTCCAACAGGCTTGACGAATCCATGCTGCCTAAAGTTGCTAAGAGGGAATCTCGCTGAGGAAGACAACTCTATAACACTTCCAATGCAGACATTGCACAAGGTGTTTGAGCCAAATATTTCACCACATAGTAGTTAGAAGTAGCCATAGAGTTAGGATTGTGAAATGATTTTTTAAAGACACCTTTCGGTATCTTAGGCATTGGATGAGCAGGTTTCTCGATCATGGGAGGGTTAGAGGTTTTAGCAACAAACTTACCCTTCTCAGGAGCCTCTGACTCATAAATTTTGTTTCGTGCATGGAGAAAGGTGCTAGATTGTGCCGTATTAATATATTTTTTATTAGGGAGAGCACCAGGAGTGCCCTCTACTACATTATAAATAGAATTTGCATTCTATCCTTGGGGAAATGGATTCTGTAGGACAGCGGGTTGTTGGTTCTTCAACAACTTCCAAGATTGGTCTATAAGAGGGAATTGATGAGTTAGGTGGTCTCCTTGGCACAACTTACAAGGAAAATTCACTTTCTTCTTATCCTTCTTATGCCCATCAACATTATTCATGGGTGTCTTCTTGTTTTGATTACCCTCTCCCTTCTTCCCTTTCTTCTTTTTCACACTGGGATGCTTATTTCCCTTCTGGGAATATTGTGCAAAAATAGTTGTAGTTTGAGATGAGGGGGTGGTAGTATTTGTTGCCTCCACTACATATTTATTCATTATCAACTCATGGAATTTCTTATCTAGTGACTCTACAATGTGAGAATTAACTGAACCGACCACACCATCGGCATGGGGTCCAGGCTTGGGTTTCTCGGCCCTATTTGCAGACCTTGGTGCCTTAGATATAATCTCATGCAAGATCCAAGAATGAGCATAAATAAAATCTAACTGCTAGGCCCTGAGGATAGAATCTTCTTCCATGGCACCCCCGAAGTGGATATGTCCTTATATATATAAGGTAGTAAAGGTTTTAACAACCACTATAATAAGAACTCAGGGGGTATGGTGGCTTTGATAATCCTCTTCTTCTTTGCCACTCTTGGATGTGATCTGAGATATGTGTGGATTTTTTTTTCTTCTGTAAAGTCGACAACAAAATTGTGCTGGCATCATACCTGATAGGAAGCTGGAAGTGATTAAGGAACACAGTTGCTAAGTCCAGAAAATTGTCATATGCAGCAGAGGGAAGTTCAATGTGCCATTTTGCTGCAACATGAGTCAAGGTCCTCTGGAACAACCTCAATTGAATGGATTCATCATTTAGTTAGTTTGAATAGCACCATAGGTGAAAATTGGTTATATGGGAACCTGGATCTTCTCCATCTTTGCCTTCAAACTTAGGAATGTCTGAAGGTAAGTTAATAGGAACAGGTCACCATGTGGCACTATGTTGCACCGGATAGTTCATCAACTTTGAAAAGTATGACATGTTTAAAGTTTCCAGGAAAGGATTTCCGAGGAGATAACAATATTGTCCTCCTGCCAAGGGAGGCATGGGGAGAGTTAGGTATATTTCATTTTATGTTTTTATGTTTTTATTTTTATGAATTTTAATCATAAGGATATATACATATGTATAAGAGTTTTAATCCATTTTTAAATGTTTTAAAATGAATATATTGGATATGTATGCCCTCATGGAAACCCTAGGACTTTTTTATGGCCTACACAAGGTGGGGACCAAGGTATACTTAGAGTTCTTGAGTGGAATCTAGCCAAGATAACCCAAGGGGTCCCTACCATATGCATAGAGAGGATTCCCATTGTGATGCAGGAGTTTGTATTAGGTATTCCACATACCTGGATACGCCTACTGAGGAGGGTATCCAGGGTTGTTTTACATTACAGAGAGGCCCAGGAGGCAGCCACAACTAAGGAATATGAGGAGAAAGCTTATATCTATATGCATATTTATGGATTGAGATCCTATTTTTTGTATATTTATACAATTATGACCGGATCTTATGATCAAGACTCAATCTATTTATGGAAACATTTTACACATACACACACACACACACACACACACATATATTTCCTGGTTATTTACATGTGTTCTAAATGTATCTATTATGTTTATTTTACAAAATGTGTGTTAAGTGCCAATCTAGAATGTAGTTCGTATAAGCATTAGTCATTGTATTTTAATTTCTTGGAATGTGATTAAATGAAATATAATCAAAATTTATTTTAAGTAATATAACCTGCAAAAATTGATGTAACAAGGTAGGGTTGCACACCTGATAGTCTCCATTGATTTCAGAAACCATGATTTGAGATTCAAGTTTGACCGCTAAGCGGGTAATGCCATGTGACGAGGAATCCCATAAAAACTCAATAACAACCCTATACTCGGCCACATTATTAGTACACAGACCTGGGAAAGTGCCTCCAGAGGAAAATAGCTGCCCTGAGAGTGAATAGATGGCCCATGCGGCTAAATCCAGGTTACAAGTATGGAACTAGTGCCATCTACAAAACCTACAAACCACTCAGCTGACATCTATAACAACCAACATATTACATTAGAAAAACTAACCAGCTAACTACTGTACATAAAAATACGAGAAAAAACACCAAGCCTAGGCGTAGTACTTCTTTAGGTAGAGACTATTTCTAGGCTTAGGAAAATTATTTCCATCAAATTTTGTTAACTCATACACCCCTTTTTTCAAGACCTTTGACACAACGTAGGGACCTAACCACATGGACTTGGATTTTCCTACCACAAGGGGTTCTTTGTCTTGATTCCAGAGAAAGACAAGCTCCCCTTCAGAGAAAATTCTTGGTTTAACTGCTTTGTCATATTGGTTTTTAACCCTATCTTATGAGCTTCGTTTGCTATCAACACATGTCTACGTCGTTCATCTAGACTTTCCAATTGTAGCAAATGTTCTTCTAATTATGTAGTGTCAGGGAGTACATGAATGGCTATCTTAAGTGATGGAATTTCACATTCGACTAGAGTGACTGCTTCCACCTCGTGAATGAGTTGGAAAGATGAAAAATCTGTCGCAATATTGACATTAGTCCGGTACGCACAAAGTGAAGGATATAGCATGATGTGCCAATTTGATCGTCTTGCATTAATGATGCACTTTAGAATGCTATTCAAGGTCTTATTAACTACCTCTACTTGGACATTTTATTGCGGGTAGAATGAAGATGAGTGATATTTCTTGAACCCTAGCATAGTATCCAGCTTGGTCATAATGCTATTCTGAAAGTGACTTCCATGGTAAGTGAAAATCTCCTTTGGAATACCAAAACGAGTAATGATTTGGTTGAACACGAAGTAAGCTGTCATTTCACCGTCAAATTTGAAGGTAGACATTTCCTCTTCCCACTTAGTGAAGTAATAAATAGTGACAATGATATATTTGTGCCCCCTAGCCAAAACTGGGTTGCACGTCACGTAATAAACCCACCACTTAGGGAAGGGGCCTACCGCAATGATGAGAAACAACAGAGCAGGAAGTGAGTGCATTTTCCTATTTTAGAGTTGACATGAATGACATTGCTTCAAAGCCTCCACACAATATTTAAAGATCGTGAGCCCGAAATAACTAGCACGTAAAATATTCCGGTTCTTTGCTAACCCATATAAATGATCTCCACACACTCCACTATGGGAATCATTTAGGACATGCTCAGCCTCCTCGTTTGTGAGACATCGATGAAAAATAGAATCTACCCCTCTACAATATAAAGTATCACTGATAATTAGGTAGTTTTTTTCATTCACATGCAATTTACGTTGCTCTTCCCTCAAGAAGGACGCTGGATACTTAAAATTATGGAGATATATAAGGATATATTCGTACCATGGATTAGAGGTGGAAATCAGAAAGATATACTCATCTTGGAATGAGTCATCTTCAACCACTACATTCTCTTCTATAGGACATTCTGAGATAATTTATGCAAAAACTAAGGAATTTTTGGACTTAGCAAACTGAAAATCCAAGTCAAACTAGTTAGAGAATGACTATCCATTTGTTGAATTTTCCCCTGATTATACGTTGGGACAAAAAATATTAAGAAGGATTGACTTCTTCCAACACTGTGATAGTCCTCACTAAAATGTAGTGACGCAGTCTCTGAACAACATAAACAACTTATAATGCTAACTTCTCGATGTAGGAGTATCTGAGTTCAGGACTAGCTAATGCACGACTGAGATAATAGACAACATGCTCTTGGATATTTTCATCTTCCTAAACCAATACTACCACACTGGTTGTTGGCTATCTGGGCAGACTCGGGTTTACTAATATACATATACCAGCAACACCCCTAACTCACAGGCCCTTTCGAAAACAGACCGCAAAACGGCCTGAATTCTCACCCGAAGTGATCTTATGGGTTGGCCGAAGACTCAGGTGTCCTCAACCAGGTTTTGTAGCATCCCGGTGTCTCGCGGATCTTCTTAACCATCGATATATTCCTGCAAGTTGCAGTTCTCTCTTCCTCGCGGACTCTGACATGAGGAGGACTCATATCGCATCGCAGTGACTAGGACAATGCGCAACCTCTCCCCTCTGCAGTTCTTACTATCTGTGATATCTCACACCGCAGCTCCTCTGACGGTGCGATATCGCCTACTATCAACACGATATATTCTATAGTACGGCCCACTGTGACCCTCACGGTCCAAAGGATATCTCACTGGGTGAAATGACTTAATAAAATTTCAACTAGATAGCAAACACTCTGACTTGAACTTCCACAGTTCAACACACTCTATCTCATCTATACTTAACTGGCCGAATAAGTATACTGGAAACACTTTAACAGAATGACTTAGTACTGTGTGAAACAAACACTGATGAACTCATATGCAGATGCTTGATACATGTAAATCCACCTTTAACCTTCTCTAATGTTGTAAATGAATGAGGACATACAGACATTTACTAACTGAGATACAACATTCATGCAACAGATAACATATATTAACTAATTAAAGCACAATCACATGAAATAATCACATAACACACTGGTTTTACATGGTTCACTTCCAGGGTAGAAGCTACGTCCACAGAACTATGTTTATTCTATCTTGAGAGAGTACACAGTTCTGCTGCAACCTATTGTGCAACTAGAGATCTTATGGGTAACTCCGCACTCACTGCCGGGAGCCCTTCTCTCCTAGATCTCTTCTCTTTCTCTATATTGCCTTCTTACAATATTCCCTCTCTCTCTCTCTCTCTCTCTCTATCAATCCCTGTGGATTGTTACATACATACTCCTGGTTACAGTAAGCTAACTATGGACTGAATAGCAGAACCATAGCTCGACTCTATTACAATACAAAATAACTGTGAGCTAACTGAATAACTAGCTCAATAGCTAATGAGCTAACTGACTAACTAGCCAACCATTTACAATACAAAATACATCCCTTTATAGGAGGCCCGAAGGTCTTGCCATTACAACACTGTGGGCATGTCCCAACAGTAACCCAAAACCCTAACTGTGACAGTCGGTCTATCTGCACTCGAACTGCTGCAAGTTATACCACAGCTCTCTGCAGTCTTCCATGCTTCCAGACGCTGATCGTGGGTACTGGGAACCGCTTCCTTTTCTGTCCTTTGTCTTCAATACCTTGGCCTCGTTGCCCCTTTTCCTTTATGAGGGTAGCTGAGCCCTCCTTTATTCACCGCTGCCTTGAATGCAGTGGGTGAGCTCTCTCTTCTCGGTCGCTCAGGTACTGTCGTCTTCTTTGACTTCTCTGCCCCGATAGTCACAGTTTCTGGCTCTGATCTACAGTTACAAACATTCTACGGCATCATATATTTACCTTATCTCTTATATATTTGCCAAAACTATCTATCCTCCAAAATGGCAGCTTCTCCTGTAGCTGCAGGACCCTACTCCAACAGTCCCCTAACACTTACTTGTGGCTCGTCCTCGAGCCACTAACAGTGGGCTTCTCCTGTTGTACTTTCTCCTTGGCTTCCTGCGAAGTCTTTGTAAGTCTCTAGTGAAGTCCTGCGACTTGTTTCTTCATAGTTTCGACACACTCTTGTGCCGATTCAAGCATAGCTTGACTAATACTAGAGTCTTCTGTTGCATCAATTTCATTTCTGGTGGTAGTGAACTCTCTAACCTTCTGCTCAACCACCTCGACTAGCTCTGTGGTTTGTTCCTAATATGGTTGAAGCAGGTTATTGATTTGTATCTCCTTTTCTCTCAACCACTGCGCTTCCTATTGCAAGTGGTTCATCTCTGTCGTCTTTCTCATCTTCACAAGAGCTCCTAAACTCTTGATTTCTTCCTTCATTGCTGCTGTGGCATTCTCTATCTACTGAATGCTTTGCCGGAGTTCTACTCTCTCGGGATGCTCATCTAACTCTGACCATGTGTTCGTCGCATCAGCTAGCACTGACTGTGCATCGTCTATGCGAGATTTCATCTGTGCGGAAGTGAGTCTAAAGGCCTCTACTCTTGCTTCCTTGTCGGCCTGGGGGGTGCCTGGTGCTCGAGCCTCAAGCTCAACAATCTATGCTTTGTGGTCTTCTTCCATCTTGGTTACTGTTTCTTCCAGAGCCTTTGCTATGTCTGCAACTCTTCTTACCTTCTGCATGAGAGGAAAGGCAAACTCAATGTTACATTGGGGTAACTCCAATGTGATGCTCTGTAGGATCTGATTGAGATATTGTTCTCTTTCTTCATATGTTCTTAACTCCTCTGACTTTGTCTGAAAACTTGTGGTGAGTGCTGTATTCTTTTGTTTTAGTTGTGTGTTTTGTTTATAAGTCGTGAGCTCTCTATCTTGGAGTTCTATGCTTAGCTGTTGCTGGATCATCTGTAACTGATAAACATGAAACTCTGCGAGGTTAACCTCGACAGGTTGCCTAATCTATATCTGTACGTCCATCAATGAAGCAGGGAATCAGATGCTCCCTGGTGGTATCAAGACTATATTGATGCGATCATTTGACAAGATTTCCTCATAGGAAATCGACTGTGTTGAACTTTCTCCTGCTGGCGTCTTAATTAACTGAGTGTGGATCATGGGAGTCTTCTCGGTTAGTGTTTTTAACTCCGCAAGCTGCTGATCTATCGCCCCCTGTAGCTTTCCCTGTGATGCCTGCATCTCCTAAAATGTGTCGTCCATTTCGTCATTTAGTCTTGCTGCAATTTGCTCATAGTCATCGTCTGTCAATGCAGTCTTCAAAGGTAGTTTTGTGGCTTTCTGCTTTTTCTTCTTCATTGGTGAATCTAGTGGCGCCTCCTCTGGGTCTTTCCTCTTTTCTCCCGGTAGTGGCACTTCTATTGTATTAGTGGATGTCTAATATGCGGGAGCAGTGCTGTGATGAACCATTCCTTATGCTGCTCTGACGCAAACTCAAAGCTAACTTGTTCTATGAGAGCTTTGAATTTCTGATCAAAGTCCCATACTGACTCTGTAGGTAACTGTTTAATGTCTTTGAGCTCTGTGATACACTACGATTCGGACTTGGGTTTCTTAAATTATTTAATCATGGCAGTCCGGACCTGTATAAGTGTTCTGGGTATCGCTGAGGTATACTTCATATACCATCTTAAGGATCGTTCTCTGAGTGTGGTGACCAACTGTACACGTTTAATATTATCATCGTGGATTCCTTTAATGGTCCACACGGCTTCACATAGAAACCAGTGCTGCTCTGGGTCTTCTGCCCCTGTACCCTTAAAGGTAGGTAACTTCATGTCATCCCCCATTCTATTTCTATGTGGTGGATGCTGATTTGCTGTTTAACTACCACTTGGCGGTGTAGATGTAGGTGATGTAGCGGTAGTATGTGCTGCGGATGAACTACTAGATGGATTTTCTATGGGATTGTTCTCAGTCATGGTTGTTTTTTGTGGGGTATAAGGGTGGTAAGGGATACCCCCTTCTGTTCTTTCTGTATTACTATAACTCTGCTATCTAGTATTATTTGAACTGTTTTCAACTATGGAAGAGATGAAATCTACTTTATATTTCTTGCCACTACGTGTACATCCAATATCATCAAAATCACTCTCAAACTCTTCTGACATCACACTTTCTTAGCTTATTGGTCTGAAACTATATCCATTACTCCTTTTTCATATAATAACATCTTAATGGATAAGTTTAAAGACTTTAGGTACTTACCACGATATCCTTTGAAGAAGTACTGCTCATCCTCACTAAAGCTTTTTGTCTGTTCAACTGCAAACTCTGTAACAAATCCTTCTAGCACACTCGCAAACCAAAAGTCGACTGCTCGTGTAATGGGATTGTCTATGCTCTTCACGGTGTGAATCAGCTCCGGTGTCCACATGATGTTTCTTTTCTTTCTGAATATATTCTGATCAGTCAGCTTTGATAACCAGTCGTACAATTCATTTCCATAGTTCACAAAAAATATCGTATGTATATCAGTGAAGATATGTTTTTGCAACCAGTCCTCTGTACTCAACGTAGGACTCTTGTTCTCTGTCACAGCAAATTCTTTTTCTGTAGACTCAACCCACTGGTTGAGTTCGTCTCTAGTAGGATGCCAATAGAACATTAGCTCTGTAATGTGTTCAAAGCTAGAAATGGAACCATTTGTTGGCTATCTGGGCAGACCCGGGTTTACTAATATACATATACCAACAACACCCCCAACTCACTAGCCCTTTCAGAAACAGACTACAAAATGGCCTGAAGTCTCACCCGAAGTGATCTTATGGGTTGGCCGAAGACTCAAGTTTCCTCAACCAGGTTCTGTAGCATCCTGGTGTCTCATGGCTCTTCTTAACCAGTGAGATCTTCCTACAAGTCGCAGTTCTCTCTTCCTCACTGACTCTGACATGGGGAGGAATCCTATCGCATCGCAATGACTAGGACGATGCGCAACCTATCCCCTCCGTAGTTCTTACTATCTGTGATATCTCACACCGCAGCTCCTCTGACGGTGCAATATCGCCTACTGTCAACGTGGTATCTTCTATAGTACGTCCCACTACGACCCTCATGATCCAAAGGCTATCTCACTGGGTGAAATGACTTAGTCAACTTTCAACTAGATAGAAAACACTCTGAATTGAACTTCCACAGTTCAACACACTCTATCTCAACTATACTTAACTGGCCGAATAAGTATACTGGAAACACTTTAACAGAATGACTTAGTACTGTGCGAAACAAATGCCGATGAACTCATATGCAGATGCTTGATACATGTAAATCCACCTTTAACCTTCTCTAATGTTGTAACTGAATGAGGACATACAGACATTTACTAACTGAGATACAACATTCATGCAACAGATAACAGATATTAACTAAGTAAAGCACAATCACATGAAATAATCACATAACACACTGGTTTTACATGGTTCACTTCCAGGGTAGAAGCTACATCCATAGAACTGTGTTTATTATATCTTAAGAGAGTACACAGTTCTGCTGCAACCTATTGTGCAGCTAGAGATCTTCTGGGTAACTCCGCACTCACTGCCGGGAGCCCTTCTCTCCTAGATCTCTTCTTTTTCTCTATATTGCCTTCTTACAATATTCTCTCTCTCGCTCTCTCTCTGTCAATCCCTGCGGATTGTTACATACATACTCCTGGAATCGACTACTGGTTACAGTAAGATAACTATGGACTGAATAGCAGAACCAGAGCTCGACTCTATTACAATACAAAATAACTGTGAGCTAACTGAATAACTAGCTCAATAGCTAATGAGCTTACTAACTAACTAGCTAACCCTTTACAATACAAAATACATCCCTTTATAGGAAGCCCAAAGGTCTCGCCATTACAACACTGAGGGCCTGTCCCAATAGTAACCCAAAACCCTAACTGTGACAGTCGATCTATCTGTACTCTAACTGCCGCAAGTTATACCACAGCTCTCTGCAGTCTTCCACGCTTCCCGGCGCTGATCGTGGGTACTGGGCACCACTTCCTTTTCTGTCCTTCGTCTTCAATACCTTGGCCTCGTTGCCCCTTTTCCTTTATGAGGGTAGCTGATCCCTCCTGTCTTCACCGCTGCCTTGAATGCAATGGGTGAGCTCTCTCTTCTCAGCCGCTCAGGTACTGTCGTCTTCTTTGACTTCTCTACCCCGATAGTCACAGTTTTCAGCTCTGATCTGCAGCTAGAAACATGCTACGACATCGTATCTTTACCTTATCTCTTATATCTTTGCCAAAACTATCTATTCGCCAAAATGGCAGCTTCTCCTGTAGCTGCGGGACCCTACTCCAACACTGGTTGACTTTGGCACATCCAGATACAATATAAAGTCTTTAGAGTAATCTGGTGGATGTAATAAAGGAGCCAACAACAAATATTTTTTCAATTCCTCAAATTCAATTAGTGCAGTTTCATCCCTAATAAATGGAGTGTCCTATTTAAGCATTTGCATGAAACCATTAGTTATATTGGCATATTTAACTATAAAACATTGAAAGAAATTATATTTCCCTTGTAGGATTTGAAGTTTCCTAATAGAATGAGGAGGAGGCAGATATACAATGGCCTGAACTTTCAAAGGATCCACCTGAATTCCTTTGATTGACACAATAAAACAGAATAATATTCCCAAATCAATGCAAAAAACACACTTGTGGGGATTCAAGAATATTTTGTAATGTCTGCATCATTCAAAACTGAAGCGAAGGTGATATGGATGGTCCCTCCTCTTACGAGAATTGGGAGGCAGATCATCTAGATATGGATAGACAATATTCTTAATGTCATGTAAAGCAAAATTCATTGCCCTCTGAAAGGTAGCCCCGACATTTTTCAAACCAAAGGGCATTTTCTTATACGCGAAGGTAACCCATAGACAAATAAAATCCATTTTTTGTTGGTCTTCCAGATTGATTTGAATTTTATTGTATCCAGAAAAACCATCCATAAATGAAAAAACTTCGCTACCCACGAAAGCATCAATAATTTGATATATAAAGGGAGTGGGGTAATTTTCCTTGGGACACACTTTATTTAGGTCATGAAATTCAGTGCACACATGTGTTTCCCTTGTTTCTTATCAACAGGAATAGGATTGGATACCCATTTCGTCAAAGAAATCTGGTAGATAAATCCATCTTTCAACAACTTTTCCACTTTACCCTTAATGAGTGTCTCTTTACGTGTATTAATATGTTGAAGCTTTTGTCGAACCTGTTTAGTTTCAAGGTAGGTTCGTATTTCATGTTCTATGATCGATGGATCAATTCCTAGCATCTCCTCATATGACTAGGAAAACACGTTGTGAAATTCCTTAAATAAGGCAGTATATATGGTAATCTCCTCCGGAGAGTAGTTTGCACCAATATGCACATTTTTGACGATGTCAAGATTTGTAGAGATGTTGATAGGAATGGTAAGATAGATATTTTTCATATTCCCCTCAGTAAATATTCCTTCCTTTGGAAAATGATTAATCGGTAAATCAACATCTTTTGCCAATCTCACATGGAACTTTTGGTTTTCAATTGTACTCAGTTCTGGAAGAAAGTAGGATTTATGGTGAAGATATTCACAAATAATATCTCTCCCATGAATGGCTTCCAAAATCGCTTCATTCGAAGGCCAAAACCATGTCTACTAAGCCATACAAATATAAAGATTTCTCTTCCCAAGAAGGAAGATAAGCTTCCTCCGACTCCTCTGAGATTGTAGAAGGAGTCATGACAGAATCAACAGTGGTGTCCAGAATAGCTTGATAAGCCACTTTTGATGTAGATAAGGGAAATTGAGGTTCATAACGGGAAGGAAGAAACCAAGGATCAATTCTAATGACAACCGCCGTGATATAATTCCCTACACTCGTAGAACTTAGATAATTTATCGGGGCTGGAATATCAAATGTGCCCATTAACAATGAATACATTCCAACTCCCAAGCTCTCATTAGATGGTTTAGTATAATCAACCAAAGGTATAGTAGAACCATTAGTTTCCAAATGGCCCTTCCAAGTGAAATTGAGTTGGTAAACACTAACCAACTTCCCTTCATGTGGAAAAACCACCACTCAAAGAACGACTGAGGAAATCGCACACATGGCGGAAGTCCATCTTCTCCCTAAAAGCAAGTTATAGTCCAAAGGAGCATCAATCACCTTCAACAACCATTTATTTCCCTGCCAACTTAATCTCAAAAATCTGTAGGATACCATGTGGATGGAAAGAACTTCCGTCAAAAGTAGTAAGTAAGGTATTTGACGGAACTAGCTTTGGGGAAGCTAAAACCTTCCAACAAGAAATTGACATTACATACATGGAAGAACCTTCGTCAACAACTGTATGCCCAATGGGTTTTCTGCCATGAATGAAATCTAGTGACAAAGACACATGATATGGAAGGAAAATATTAACATCTGACATATTAAACTTCACCAACAGGCTCGACGAATCCATGGTTCCTAAAGCTACTGACAGGTCATCTCGATCAGTAGAACAACTCTCTAACACTTCTAATGCAGACATTTCTCAAGGAGTTTGAGCCAAATATTCCACCACAGAGTAGTTAGAATAATCCTAGAGTTAGGATTGTGAAATGATTTTTTAAAGATACCTTTCAATATCTTAGGCATTGGATCAAAAGGTTTCTCGATCGTGGGAGGGTTAGAGGTTTCATAAACAAACTTACCCTTCTCAGGATCCTCCCAATCATAATTTTTATTTCTTTTGTAGAGAAAGGTGCTAGATCATACCATATTAATATAGTTTTGATCAAGGGATCACTAGGAGTGCCCCTGGCTACAGTATAAACATAAGATGCATTCTGTCCTTGGGGAAATGGATCATTTGGACAGCCAGTTGTTGGTTCTTCAACAACTTCTAAGTTTGACCTATATGAGGGAATTCATGAGTTAGGTGGTCTCCCTTACACAACTTATAAGGAAAAATCACTTTTTTCTTATCCTTCTTACCCCCATCAACATTATTCCTATGTTTCTTCTTTTTTTTATTACCCTCACCCTTCTTCAAGTTTCTTCTTTTTCCCACTGGGATGTTGATTTACCTTTTGGTAAGATTGTGCAAAAATAGTTGCAGTTTGAGATGAGTGGGTGGCAGCCTTTACTGCCTCTGCTACAGATTGCTTCATTGACAACTCATGGAGTTTCTTAGCCACTGAATCTATAGTGGGAGAATTAACTGAACCAATTACACCATCGGCATGGGGTCCAGGCTTGGGTTTCTTGGAACTATTGTTAGAACATGGTGCCTCAGGTATAATCTCATACAAGATCTAAGACTGAACATAAATCAAATCTAACTGCTGGGCCCTAAGGATAGCCTCTTCTTCTATGGCCACCCCCAAAGTGGATATGTCCTTATATATTTAAGGTAGTAAATATTTTAAGAACCATTGTAATAAGAACTCGGGGGGTATGGTGGCTTTGATAAGCCTCTTTTGTCTCGCCACTCTTGGATGTGATTCAAGATATGTGTGGCTTTGTTTTGATGAATAGTCAAAAACAAATCTTTTCCGACATCATATCAGATAGGGAGATGGAAGTGATTAAGGAACACAGTTGCTAAGTCCAAAAAACTATCATATGCAGCAGAGGGAAGTTTAATGTACAATTTTGCTGTAACATGAGTCAATATTCTCTAAAACAACCTCAATTGAACAAAGTCATCATTTAATGAGTTTGAAGAGCACCATAGGTGAAAAGTGTTTATATGGGCACCTAGATCTTCACCAAATTTTCCTTCAAACTTAGGAATGTCTAAAGGTAACTGAACAGGAACAAGTGGCCATATGGCACTATGCTGCACCGTATCATTCATCAACTTTGACAATTTTGACAAGTTTAAAATTTCCTGGAAGGGAAGTTTAGGCCTAATCGAAGCTTGAAAAGAATGAGCCTGGGATGTAGAAGGACCTACCCCCTGGTTCCCAAACAAAAAGGTTGGTTTTCCCCCAGCTGCCGGTTGTGAAGTATGTGGACTACTTTGAAAGGGATTTGTTATAGCGGATTTCACCACTCTAGGTGAATCACACTTTGTATGGCCTTCCCCTATCCCGCTGCAGACTCCTTAGACCCTATGGACCACTTTTTGTCCTTTGATGTTTCCTTGATCATCCCTAAAAACAAATGAAAAATTCTATACGCGACTTTTAACCCTATAAGCGCGTACATACGCAGGTTTGACCACTAAAACCGTGTACATCGGGATGTGTGCATAATCCAAATCCTTTTGGAGTTTTCCTTGACATGGATTCGAATCATTTGACTCCTAGCCTTCCCTATGCCTTGATATCGCTTGGATTCGACCTTTCATTACCCCTTTGAAAAACTATATAAGGAGCCCCTTGGTACATTGAAGGCATAAGAGAGAATTGAGAGCAACAAAACTATAGTTTTTTGTTGCTGATACTTTTGCTTGAGTTTGCATCCCTTTGTCCCTTGGAGCACTTTTGTGTTCTTCCCAAGCTTTCCTTTTCCTTGTGAGCTTGCTATCAAGAGATGGAGGATTGAAGTGGTGGAGGCCCAAGTGGGGGATTCAGTTTCTCCGGTTCGCAGACGTGCAGTCAGAGATTGTATCTTGTAATCTCTGATTTATATTAATAGAAATATCTTTTCCTGTCCAATAATGTGTGTTTGAATGAATATTTTATCCATGGGATCATGT
This sequence comes from Pseudotsuga menziesii, assembly GCA_001517045.1. NCBI lineage: Eukaryota > Viridiplantae > Streptophyta > Pinopsida > Pinales > Pinaceae > Pseudotsuga > Pseudotsuga menziesii. The sequence continues at coordinate 90,090 of LPNX010442065.1, forward strand.
CAAATGATTTCACATTATTGATTATATATGCTAGAATAGATCTAACACCATGATATATAGAATGCTTGTATTGTTTACTTGTTGTTGAGGAAGTAACAGATCAATTCAACCTGAATATTGGAAAGCTCAATGGGGATCTACTTCAACCATCTGGAATAAGGTACGGGGTCTGATCCTTTAGTGTTAGACATTTTATTTATATTGCATATTGGGAAAGATTGATTTCTGGAGTCAAGTTGTCTGTTGTGGTACCCCAAGCCATAGGAATTTCTCTCCGTAACAGAATTGGTGACTCCGTTGGGGAGTTCCTAGTAGTTGTCCTTTGGGGATTGTTTTCTTAGCATTCAATGAATTTGAATTTCTCTTTCTCTCTTGTTTCTGTGTCCGGTCTGGGGGCATGTATGCCTGGTAGAGACTGATTGGTGTGAATTTTGTCTCAGCCTATTTGTTTGCCTTGATTTTATGCATCTTTTCTTCCTGTACGCAGGTTTTTGATTTACAATCGCATATACGTGCGGTTTCCATTGAGATTTCCCCGTATACATGCGGTTTTACTGCGAACAGTCACGTATGCCCTTGATTTTTCCTTTTTGGGGAAGATAATTGGTTGCTGGGTGAATTCTAATATTTGCTGAGTCTCCTTTGGCACTGCTTGAGTTTGTTTTGACCTCTGTTTTTTACCAGAAACGTTTTTTTTAGGACAATTTTTTTTTTAAGATGGTTCTTGTCATGGCATTTTTGATTTTTTGTTTGAGATTAGTGCATTAGAGTTATTTTACCTTAGTGCTTTGCTTGAGTGCTGTTTGGTGTGCTTGTAGAGTCTAGGGGTCGTAGAATCATTCTTTTTCTTTTTACATCTCTTTTATTTTCAAAAAATCCAAAAACATTTGCTTATCATCATGCATTGCATTTTGCACTTTTCATTGTACTTGCATTAGATGGATTTGCTTTGGAGTACTAGTTAGGGCTTCATATAGGAAATTTGCATTCATCATTTGAAGAAGAATTGTGCATTTCACGTAGTAGCATACCTTGTTTTCATGGACACAATGCATTTGCATTGATTGTTAGGTGTGCATTTTACTTCTTGTTGCGTGATAACACCACTAGTTGCACGATCATATCCCCTTTTTTGAGTAATAAAGCCAACTAAAATCAACGCTAAATAAAATGACTTACACTCTTTTCTTTTCTAGGGTGCACCAACAATCTTAGGTTTTAGGATCTTGGAATAGTTCATTGTAAGTTAATTCTCCAAGATCACTAAACAATAACATCTAGGTGTCTGTCCAGGTGAATGTGTGAAATCCTTGGTATAACCAGTGTTCTCAGGATCCTCCTCTCAAAAGGGAGTTAAGCACGAGGCAATGTGAGAGGTTATTGATTGGGATGACCCATAGTCATAACTGAGTAGCACCGGAGATATTTCCAGGATTGTATTCGTATCTAGGGGCTCTTTCGAGAGTTTCAGGATTTGCTACCCTGCCCATACGGTTAATCCTGCCTACGACTGTCCACCTGAGCATTGAGTATATTGAGGTGACCTTAGTGGCCTTACCTAGGATATCGAGGGGGTACTTGTAGAGGTTATTCAGCAGGTGTCCCAGCCAAGTTGGGGTCGGACAGCATAGTCGCTTTACGTGTTGAAGCTGAGGGCCACAATAATTGGTTATGTACCTCCGCTTGTTGTGTATGAGAGTCTCAAGCCTCTCCTAGGCGAGACATACTTTCTTCATTCAGGAGCTCACTTATCCAACTCTCGTTTTCTTGCATTTGGCTTTAGATTTTATTAGTGATTGCTCTGTGCACACTAGTTGGCCTAGGGTTTACGTAAATAGAGAGTCTTTGCTATTTTTTGAGTCATTGTGGATTCGAGTGTGGTTCCTCGCCGTTCTCATCATTTAGCAGGGCTTTCGCCTTCTAATTCTCCTCCTCCTTTTGGAGAGAGACCTAGATAGTCCAGGAGAACTATGTCACACATTGATTCACACACCATGGGAGATCATTTAGAAGATATTCCTGAACCACCTCCTCCCATTCATGTAGACGATGGGGAATTTACTCCTACTTATGATCCTTCACCTGACTTACCCGAGTTAATTCCTGTGATTTCTAAGATAGGACCCTTGCGCAATAGACCTACTCACACTAGGTCTGATTCCCCATTGACATGTTATTGGTATGGAATGCCGGAAGACGCCGAGACTCATTTTGAACCTGCCAGCACTAGCTACGGTAGTTATGCTACGTCTGGTTTCCCTACACATGATTTGAAATTTCATATCGAATCCAATTTTGAGCCTAGCACTATACCTGGGGGCATTCTCATTCCTTACCATGTGGAGAGGTTTGGGAGCACTAGTCACATTGCACCTTCCATCCTAGTGGCGGAAGCTACATCATATCTCCCTCCTAGGTCTAGGGTTAGCGATCCGATTAGGATACCAGATCCGAGACGAGTGACGATAGGCGGTAATACATATATTATTAATCAATTCCCTTCATCCTCGATCCCTAGTTCTTCAAATGTACATCCTCTGCCTCATTCACGTGGTCCTTCGAGCCGGTATATGGCTACGAGTTAGGTTCGTACTGTGGTTACTAGGTCGATTGTGTCTCAAGTTCACATACCACCCGCCACATCAGGAGGCTATGTTCATGCTTCTAGAGGTCATCTTGCTACTTTCAGGGCTTATATCCCTACTTCTGGAGCGTATCTTCCTACCTACGGAGTGTCTCATGGGGCATCGCATGCGATGACCTATGGACCTTATCATGGGACGCAGTATGGATAGGTTTCTTCACCTTATGGAGGCGGGTATCAACAACCTTCTTACTCTCCTAATTACAGCTTTGTAGCTCCTACTAGCCAAGGTACACCATACTATGGTACTTCCACGCCACCCTATACGGGTCAGACAGAAGGAGGACACTATGGCCAAGGCCATGGTGGTAATCAACCCTATATGAACTAGGGAGCGGTCCATCGACCTCATCATCCTAGGCTCCCTTGCCTTGCAATGCTTAATATTCCTGACTTATCGAGACTTACGAACGATCCTATGGCTCATGACTCGACTTGGCCGGCTGTCCCTACCAAGCTTCCTTCGGACATACCTAAGTTCAAAGGAAAACCGAGAGAGGATCTGAGCGAACACGTTACTACATTTCACCTTTGGTGCTCTTTGAATTTTTTACATCAGGACTCAATTCGTTTACGACTATTTCAATGCACCCTCACAGGGCCTGCTACGAAATGGTATATAGAGTTTCCTAGGGGAGCTTTCACTTTGTTTGATGATCTTGCGATGACTTTTCTTAATCACTTCCAGCTACCAATGCGCTATGACGTTGGTACTGAACTCTTGTTGAAATTTCGGCAAGATAAAGCCACACATATTTCTGATCATATTCAATAGTGGTGTAGACAGAAGAGATTAATTAAATCTTTTATACCACCATAATTCCTCCTTGAGTGGTTCCTCAAGTCGTTATTGCCATATATAGCGAAGGATGTTTCCACATCCGGAGTGCAGAATGAGGAACAAGCGATATTTAGGGCACAGGAACTGGACTTGATCTATGCTCAGTTTGGTTTGTTGTATGAGATTATTCCCAACACTCCTTGTTCCAGTTTTGATCCCAAAGCAAAACCTAGACCACATGCCGATGGCATTGGGGGTTGTGCAAGTGTGAAACCTGCAGATTCTGTAGCAAAACAAGCTAGTAAATTGTCAATCAACCAATATGCTTCGGGACAAGCTTCAGCTTCGTCTCAACCCGCCCAAATGGCGAATGTACTTTTTGTGAAATCGTCGGACCAGAAGGGTAACCAGTAGCCCGGATGGAATAGAAAAAAGGGTAAAAATAATAATCGAAAGGGTGGGAATAAGAATGAGAATGCTAACAATAATGGTAAGAACGGTAGAAATGTTGGGGGTACAAGCAAGCGAAACGTAAGGTTAAATTCCCTTGCAATCTATGTAAGGAAGATCACCTCACTTACTTGTGCCCCCATATTGAAGAAGCTTCGATATTCTTAGCACAAGGCCCAGATGTGCTAAATAACCCTTTATCGCATAATCCGAATATGAACTCGAAGTCCCATGACCAGTCTAGTGATGATGATCCACCAGAGGGTAGTGGTCGTGGGTGCATTAACATGGTCCGTGCTGTGAAAGTTGTGACTCATGTGAAAGATTATGGTTCATCACAACCCAGCCCAGGAAAAGAACCTGATCCACCAGGATCCCCTTTGCGCATTGAGAAACCTATGGATAAACCTGAGGCTACACCTCGCATTCCTAAGGGAGTTCTTAAGCGTTCGAGGCATAATCCAAATGCCCGAGCCGCCCAGAATTATTCAGTTGTCAAGGATTTGGGCCATACTCCTTGTGTGATGTCTGCATTGGAAGTGCTTCAGAGTTGTCCTTTGCAAAGGAAGGCGTTTCTTTCTGCCCTTGGTGTGAATGATGATTATTCTTCCTCTATGATAAAATTTGAAACTGCAGGACATCAGCCTCACTTTCCCTACTATGTGTCTCTTTTGGTGCACCTAGAATGTCTTGGTATGACCGTCAAATGTACTGTGATTGACGAGGGCGTTGCTACTTCTATGATGTCTTTGGCCTATTGGAAGGGTATCGGTTCTCCTGAGCTGTCTAAATCAGCGACTATGTTAACTGCTTTCGATGGGAGATCTTTTAGGTTGCACGACATCCTTCCTTCCCTTAAAGTCCGTTTGGGGGGAAAGACTATTGCAATAGAGGTTGAGGTGGTTGATAGGCCCCTTGATTATAATCTCCTGCTAGGTAGGAACTGGATGTACAGTATGCAAGTCGTTGCCTCTTCCTTGTTTCGTGTTGTACGCTTTCCACATAATGGGAAGATTGTAATGATTGATCAGATGACATTCAAGAATCCGTCTGTTACCGCATATTTGGGAGCTTTGATCCCAATCATTGAGCACTCTCAGCTAGCAACTGGGAGTGTGGGTGTAGGCATGTATCCATCCCTCATGGGAAGCTTTAGTTGTCCTACACCGATCCTCATGATAGGATCCAGTTTCGATGAGGCTTCGACTTCTACGATTTCGGTGTCTTTTCGCACAAATCATATGGAAGATCCTTGGATTCTTCCTAAACCGAGTACTTTGAGTGAGCCTATCGAGACGAGCATGTCGTTTCCCACAGCTATGATAGCTTATCAAGCTAATCTCAAGAACGTTGGAGGGCCTCGTTCTTCCTCTTCGCGGATGGAGGAGGAAGACCCCTATGTGCTGCCGGCATGGGCAGTATAGTCTTCTCATGCCCACGACTGCCTTGATATGGTGTTCCCGTCGGATGAAGCGATTATTGAGGCTATGTCGGGAGTTGAGCCACCATGGGAGGAACTTCATCATAGATCGTACTTCCTACCAGCGCTTGACCATTTGGAGCATGAGGATTATAGGGAGATTCTTAGTCAGAGAGTTGGTAGTCCTGTGGTTCCATTAAGCTCTCCTGGTCCGATGGCTGATGGAAACATGGCGAACATATCTTCAATGATTCCTATCAACATCTCTAGCAATCCTAGCACCATAGAGAATGTCTATATTGGGGCGGAATGTTCCCAAGCTGATATTTTGGAATATACCGAGCTATTCAAGGAATTCAGTGATATTTTTGCTTGGTCTTACGACAAGATTCCAGGTATTGACCCTCGTATTGTTGATCATGAGATTAAGACTTACCCCAATGCTAAGCCTGTTCGACAACGTTTACGTGCGATGAACCCTAGGAAATCACCCGCCATTAAGGCAGAGATAGAGAAATTATTGAAAGCTGGTTTCATCTATCCTATTCCCTTGACGGAGTGGGTTTCAAACCCCATTCCAGTGGATAAGAAGCAGGGAGCCATCCACATATGCACTGATTTCCATGATTTGAATCATGCTTGTCCTAAGGATAACTTCCCCACACCATTTATAGATCAGATTTTGGATGAGTGTGCGGGGAGCGAAGTGTTCTCCTTTATGGACAGCTTTTCTGGGTATAATAAGATACAGATTAAATCCGAGGACCAACACAATATTGCATTTATTTTTCCTTGGGGAACGTTCGCATATCGAAAAATTCCTTTTGTTCTTAAAAATGCCGGAGCTACATTTTAGCGGGTGATGACCTTGATTTTCCATGATCTCAAGTCCATTATCGAGGTATTTTTGGATGATCTCGCTGCTCATTCTCGTATGATAATGTGTCATCCCTATCACTTGAGATTGGTATTTGAAAGATGCTGGCACTATTCAGTTAGATTAAATCCTCACAAGTGCATCTTTTGCGTGAAGTTAGGTCGTTTGTTAGGATTCATCATTTCGAAAGAGGGTATAAGAGTCGATCCTTTGAAGGTTGAGGCAATACTTCAGTTGTCTCCCCTGAAGAATATTCATCATCTTCAGTGTTTGCAAGGCATGGAAAATTTTTTACGAAGATTTGTGGTCAACTTTTCCAATTTGACTAAAGGATTTATGTGTCTCTTGAAGAAGGACACCCCCTTTTATTGGGATGAGCGAGCCCAGGAGTCCTTCAATGCATTCAAGCGAGCCCTAGCATCGGCCCTGGTGATTAGTCCTCCAGATTATAGCCATGATTTCTTGTTATATGTGGCTGCGTCTTTAGAGACGATTGGCATGGTCTTGGTTCAAGACGATGAGGAGCTCCAAGAGCATGTCATATATTATCTGAGCCGAAACCTTATTGATGCAGAGATTCATTATTCTCATGTCGAGAAGCTTGATTTAGCTACCGTACATGTGGTTCAGCGTTTGAGACATTATATTCTCCTTCGCCAGACCTTGGTTGTGGCCCATGTCAATCCATTTCAATTCATCCTCACCTGAAGGATGATTGGGGGAAAGTATAATAAATGGATTGTCATTCTACAAGAATTTGATCTCGAGTTTGTTTCGGCAAAATCGAAGAAGTCTTTAGTCTTTGCAGAACTCATATCGGATTTTTCGAGTGAGATCGGGGAGTTGGTATGTGAAGATACGTTTGTTGATGAACATATATTCTTAATATCTACGTTAGACCCATGGTATGGGGATATCATAATATATTTACAAACACTGAAGACCCCTACTCACCTCTCGTGAGATGAATGGCGATGATTACGTCATGTCTCTAAGAACTACCTTATAGTGGACAATACTTTGTACCACCGTGGGGTATATTTCATTTTACGACGTTGTTTAACTCATTAAGAGGTTGAGGTTGTGCTAAATGATTGCCACGGAGGGGCGTGTGGTGGTCATTTATCTGGGCTTTCTACAGCTCAAAATATTTTGAGAGCGGATTATTTTTGGCCTTCGATCTTTAAGGATTGTATTAATGCGGTCAAGAGGTGCCACCCTTGCCAGGTGTTCACACGTAATATGCACTCGAAAGCTGCCCTGTTACATCCCATTATCACCGCCAGTCCCTTCACTAAGTGGGGGATCGATTTTATGGATTGCAACCCAGCTTTGACTGGGGGGCACCATCACATTATAGTGGTTGTTGATTATTTCATGAAATGGGCTGAGGCTATGCCTACAGTAAAATCCGACGGTGAGACAGCCGCTCACTTTTTGTTCAACCAAATTATTACTCGGTTCGGGATTCCAAAAGAGCTTGTCACTGACCATGGCTCGTACTTTTAGAATCGTATGATGGAAAAGTTGGCATCCAAGTTAGGGTATAAGCAAGAGCACTCCTCTTCTTACTACCCCCAAGTGAATGGATAGGTAGAGGTAGTGAATAAATCACTCAAATCCATTCTCCAACGAACCATCACACAAAGCAAGAATAATTGGCACATTATGTTATATCCTACTTTGTGGGCATATCGAACCGCGGTTAAGACTGCCACTAGTTTTTCTCCATATCATCTTGTGCATGGAGTGGAGTCGATATTTCCGGTTGAATGCGAAATTCCTTCGTTGAAGCTAGCTGTGGAACTCTTACCAGACACTTCACCTTTGGAGGAGCATTTGGTTCACCTCGAGCAACTCGATGAGCAGCATCAGGATGCCTTGGTGGCTCTAGAGGTTAATAAGCATCGCGTTAAGGTCCAGTATGATAAATCTGTCCGTCCAAGAGTGTTTAGTGAAGGAGACTTGTTCCTTTTGTGGGATCAACTGAAAGAACCCTTGGGGGCAGGGAAATTTAATCCTATGTGGCGTGGTCCTTACTTGGTCAAGCGTGTGTTAGAGAAGGTTTCCTATGAGTTAATGGATTACGAAGGAACATCTTTGGCGGAGCCTAGAAATGGGCTCTATCTCAAAAAATACTATGCATAATCTTTTTCCAAGGCTGCTTGTTGTATATTATTGTACAGCTTTGCATAGTTAGGCCTTTTTCTTATCGTGATTGGGTTTGTGATTAGTTTCCATTTCTTTTGGTAGATGTCAAGGGAATATTCCACCTACATAGGATTCGCGGATGGTGCAAGCCGTCACACTCAACACTCAGCCTCTACTGCTTGGGTGATTTATACTCCTATGGGTTAGGTACTTTCTTCAGAAGGTGTATGTCTACGGCCATCTTCCAACAATGTTGCTGAATATAGCACCGTTATTGAGCTTCTATGGAATGCCATTCTACATGGCGTTCTATCTCTTGAGGTACATATTGATTCGGAGTTAGTAGTGTCATAGCTCAATGGTTTGTACCATGTTAGAGATTCGACGTTATTGAGAAGATTCTTATGTGTGAGATTGTTAGAACAAAAATTTGACCATATAACATATATACACATTCCAAGAAATAATAATCAAGTTGCTGACTCATATGCTAACTACGTGTTAGATTGGCATTTGTTTCATTCATAATAAATTAATCACAAACGCAATATTTACACATGTAAATAAATAAACTGATCACCATAAAACCTTTTATACATAAAAAATGTGATAATACATAGTGTCATGATACAAAATTGGGGCTTTTTAAGCCACCATCATATAATACACGGTCGTACAAAATGTATACACTCCCAGGTGTCTAATCTTGTGGAGGAGGAGGAGGGTTGTGATCATGGAATGTCACTACGGCTCTAGCTATCCATCAAAATAAACACACCCATGCGCATGGTACACCCACCACCTGCCGCTGCATGGCCTTAGGAAATTCCTTGACTTGTGCCATCGGAACTCTATGAGTCAGTCTCACAAAGTTGTTATGAATTCTCTGGAGCGTTCGCTCCGCATCCACACCCGTGATCGCATCTCCTCTTCCCCTCCGTCTATGACGAGGGAAGCCCTCTGGCGGCCGTGGTCCCACATCTGCACACAAATGGTAGATTTCACTATGTGTTGTCGTGCAAAAACATGTCTTTTTGCTTCCATAAAATCAAGAAAATATAAAAAAAAATTAAATAATTCAAAAAATTTAAAAAAGAGTCAGGGTCGAGATTCATCACCTATATCGCCGTATACCGATCTTGGTGGCAATGGCATGTCTGGATCACCCTGAAAATATATCCCTGCATAGGGATAGTCATCAATGGCAACTATCTGTCATTGCCACCATGGAAAGAAGTTAGCTGGATACGGGTTGGCCACCCTACTACCCCCCAGTCTACGCATCTCATATGCCCAATGCCGTTGGGCCAGATCTCGAACCTTGTGGAGAGGAACATCCACTCTAGGGCTCAATCCTGGAACACGCTCGAATAAAAATGTGCTCAATATACTACTGAACCTGAAGTTCCATACCCTACCTACCTTACACTCATTGATCAGGTGCTTCATGTTGCTTAGTAGCATAGTACTCCAGTCATAGATTGTGGGTCTCATGCACTCCACTACATATAATATCAGAGGCCGTGAGGCCTGGTGGAGTGATGCTAAGCCGGCTATCCTGCCCAGTGTCAATAGTATGGCCTTTAGGCCCAGCACCTGTATAGCATTGGTAGGGACTTGGCTCCCCACCTTCTCAGTGTCTGGATAGCAGTACACTACAATGTACTTGTCGATAGTCAGGCCACCCCCTAGCCCACCTCAGGAACAAAGGTTCACCACCTCCCCTCGTCTAGAAAAACCAGTGATAAAGTATATGTCCTCCACCTCTATAGTCAGGGACATCCCATAAATACGAAAGGAATCCGAGTCTAGATCCCAATAGTCTACCAGCATCTGTAGCAATCTTGGTTTGGCACTAAAACCACCAAGACACCAAAACTTGTAGAGTCCACATGCACGAAGAGCTTGTTGAGCCATTAAGTCGGCCCTTAATACTTCCTCTACTTCACCATGCTCACGCTCTCTCCAATCTAGCACCATCCTGCAAAAGAAATTGAAAATTTTCCCATTAGTTTACTTGAAAACTTTATGCGTGGCCTCATACGCGACTGTTTTGAAAACAACTGCGTATGTACGCGGGTTTGAGGTCCTTTTCCGCATATATCCAGCCCTATATGCAGAAAAAGCCTCGATTTCCATGTGGGCCGCAGCGCTCATTTTAGGATGGCCTTAAAAATTAATTTGACTATGAAAATCTATAAAAAATTATGTCAAAATGCAAGAGGAGAGCATGAGTAAATACCTGGAAGAAATGGTTGTGAATTCCATCGGCTGGATCTCTTGGAATTTGCAGTTGAAAATCAGAGCTCAAATGGGTAAAAGTTTCAAATGATTTATACTTTTTACTATTTATAGAAAAAATTTCAAATATTTGAAAATTTTTACCCCCTTTCCTATAGTTTTGATATTTTCTAACCATTTTGGACCGTTTTTGACATAATTGGTGTTGTAGAAGACATTTTTCAGTGTCGTTTCAGCCGTTGGATTGACCCATTCATGCCGATCTCAGGTGTCATGACTACACTGGCATATAGGTTAGGTTTCACCACTGTTTGCATTTTGCATGACCTTGTGACCATATCACCATGACCTTAGGTATGAACCCACTCTATTATGTCATGGAACCTTCTTGCTGCTTTAGAAGTGGCACGATATGAGTGGTAGAGCTTCTCCTTACATGGGTACCCTAGTTAGCACCTTAGTTGCATTTGGTTCCCATGTCGATGGTTTCTCCTTTAGGGTGTGGGAGTCCATTGTATAGTACTAACATGACATTTCGCAAGAGCCTCATACTCCTCTTGATCTTATGCTGGCCTATTTCCCTCAGGACTCCCTCATGTCAAGTTGTGAATGCATTATCATGAGCTTTGCCTGCCTTATTGAGATTTATGCTGGCTCCCCTGACATTGCGTTTCAGCCATATAGCCCAAGCTTGTCTCATGTCTAGCCATGTAGAGCCATTTTTTATATCCTTCGCAGCTTGATTCCCTTTTTACTGGGAGGGGATTTACCCCCGAGTGTCGATATCCTACACATGTATCCTTGCATTGATCATAGGTATGTTCCACTTCTTGGAACTAGTTTTTTTTCCCTTATGACACTCGTCTCCTCCTAGTTTGTAACTATAAAGCTAGTTTATTCTTTTTTCAAGCTTTTCAAATAACTGAAAAAGTCCAAAAAAAACAATCAAAAAACCAAAAAGCCGGACAAGGAAAGATGTTATCTTTGGCAGCTGTTGAGTCGTGTCGCCTTCAAATAGAGCACTGTATATCACATCCATTGGTTGGATTATAGTTTGACTTTAGGAGCTGTACTCATTTATCTGAGTTTATCTCCACCGACTGGTTAACCTTCCAGTCCCTATGGAGCCTCTGTTGATGCCTCCTATGTCACAGAGATGTCCCAGTTTGTATATAGAGTCTATGCTGCCTTCATTTAGTCACCATACGCCGTTATGTTGTTGTTCGAAGGAAGTTGAAACCTGAGTCGGCCATTCCTCAGTTATCTTGACTTTGCATGTCGGCCATTCTCGGTACAGTTACTAGTTCGTGCACTTTATGATCAAGTCCTTCCACATTATACAGCTTTGCTGAGTACCTCATGTTGGATGATGGGGGATGCCTTAATGCCCTCCTTCCAGCGGATTTCATCCCATTGACTTCAGATCATTTATTCTGGGATAGGAGTCTAGAGTCATTTTTGAGTGCCTTGAGACTTGCAGTCATCAGTGGTAGGTTCTCTCACCGTCGACAGTTTCTTGGGAATACATCAATGTCCCCTGATCGAAGGATCCTTTCAAGTGTTCGACCTCAACACATTTATTCACACTTGTTAGTTTGCACTCTAGTTCCTTGATTCCCATTTTCATTATCGGTGGGTGATCTCGCGTCTGTTAACGCTATACATTAATGACTGGTAATTAGACGATGGACTACTATGTTCGACCTCGACACCTCTATTTTCATAGTAGGACATGTACTCGTAGCGATTTGTGTAGAAGACCTTCCAGATTGGTGGCATCTCTTATATGCTACCTCCTTGATCGTTCCAGTGTTCATGAGATTTCAGCTCTCGTGACTTGATTCCAGTGTATGTCAGATATTTCCAGCCACTATGGAGATCTTGATCTATTATATATCTTCAGCCATTTTGGAGATCATGGTCCTTTGTATATCTTCATCATGGAGATTCTGATCTATGTATATTGTATGTGGAGATGACCACATATGTGATATCATGTATCATGCCTAATCATGGCCATTGTACTCTTATGTATCGGGGACTGTTATATGTATTTCTAGTTATATGCAGAGTTGTATTATTGTACTATGTTGATTGGGTGGCTGGTCTTCCATTTGGGATCCTTCATCACTCCACTTCTGGGATGGACTTATAATGTATTTCAGCCATCGTATGACCCCTCTGACCTCACACATTAGGGGGGAATGTTTTATAGCGGATTTCACCACTCTAGGTGAATCACACTTTGTATGGCTTTCCCCTGTCCCACTGCAGACTCCTTAGACCCTATGGACCACTTTTTGTCCTTTGATTTTTCCTTGATCATCCCTAAAAACACATGAAAAATTCTATATGCGACTTTTAACCCTATAAGCGCGTACATACGTGGGTTTGACCACTAAAACCGTGTACATCGGGATGTGTGCATAATCCAAATCCTTTTGGAGTTTTCCTTGACATGGATCTGACTCATTTGACTCCTGGCCTTCCCTATGCCTTGAGATCGCTCGGATTCAACCTTTCATTACCCCTTTGAAAAACTATATAAGGAGCCCCTTGGTACATTGAAGGCATAAGAGAGAATTGAGAGCAACGAAACTATATTCCATTGTTGCCGATACTTATGCTTCATTCTGCATCCCTTTGTCCCTTGGAGCACTTTTGTGTTCTTTCCAAGCTTTCCTTTTGCTTGTGAGCTTGCTATTGAGAGATGGAGGATTGAAGTGGTGGAGGCCCAAGTGGGGGATTCAGTTTCTCTGGTTCGCAGACATGCCGTTAGAGGTTGTATCTTGTAATCTCTGATTTATATTAATAGAAATATCTTTTCTTGTCCAATAATGTGTGTTTAAATGAATATTTTATCCATGGGATCATGTCAAATGCTTTTATATTATTGATTATATATGCTAGAATAGATCTAACACCATGATATATAGAATTCTTGTATTGTTTACTTGTTGTTGAGGAAGTAACAGATCAATTCAAGATGAAGATTGGAAAGCTCAACAGGGATCTACTTCAACCATCCGGAATAAGGTATGAGGTCTGATCCTTTAGTGTTAGACATTTTATTTCTATTGCATATTGGGAAATATTGATTTCTGGAGTCAAGCTGTCTGTTGTGGTACCCCAAACCACGGGAATTTCTCTCCGTAACAGGATTCCACCTGAAATCTAGTGGATTACTTGTGTATGGTGCACTATAAGTGGTTTGAGCTGCCTAAGATGAAACTGGATACTGAAAGACAGGAGTGGGTATCCCTCCACTAAAAATAAAAAAAGGGAGAGCTCTTGAAAGGGGTCGAAACTAGTGTCTAGAGACATTGGTAATAAGCATTTTTGTTTCCAAATTGCATGCCCACATATGCAGGTGTAGGACATACATAAGAAGTGGATGGGGGAATGTTCCCCCCATTCCATGGGAAACCTTGAAAAAACTAGGAGTTTCCACAAGGACCACCCTGAGCAGTATAAATGAAAGCCAGGGAAGAAAAAGTTGCACTCGGAATCCCAGTGACTACCCCACTAGAAGGATCTACTACATTGGAGGAATCCCATGGTTGGACCACTCGACTACTTGGTGACAAAGGTGCAGTATATGCACTTAGTCAAAAAGTGCCAACCAAGGGAGGTGGCACTCCTCTAGCCAACAGGGCTGAAGTGGGAGTAGAAATACCCTCTCCATAGCTAGACATAACTATGCTCACAGGAACACGAATCATAGGTGAACTAAAGGGGAGAACTTGGGTGATCATATGATCGTTTAAGTGAGTCAGAGGTGAGTTAAAATTCATTTCAAACTCGTTAGCGTGTAAGTCTTCAATATCTAATGTAGTGGTATCTTCTTGATTAGTCCTAAGTTATGGTTCACCTAGAACTTCAGTAACTCCTACTAGTTCAAATGAGCTGTTAGTATCTAGTCTCTACCTTTGAGGGGGTGGTGGAGGCTCCTCTATATCATATGGAGGAATATTTTGCAACCTTCTTGACCTATGGAGAGGTTGGTCGTCCATAGCTAAAAAATTGACTCACACACACCTAAAGGCCAACTAAACATAGATAAACCAAACAACATTCACTAAAAATTTCCTAAAGTCACACAGACACAGTAGATATAATATATGCCTTCCAAAGGAAATCTTGGGATGATTAGGGCCGAGGTCCAACTAGTGAAGAATTAATAGATTGTTACTTGGTTTCCTGTGAAGATGTTCTTAGCTACAAGTGGAGTAATCTCCCAACCTCCCTCCCATATTGTCTACCTGGGTTACCTTCCAAGTCTATCCAAGGTATACCATAAATTGCATTTCGGTATCACTTGTGTATGATCCTTAGTGTCAATAGACTAAAGGATACCGCAACTACACTAATATTCTAGTGGAACAGTAGAAATCCTAATCCTTATGCATGGGCAGGGTCGTAAATCCCAAAACCCTGTCAACACCAACACCACAAGGGGCCCAAGAGGTGGTATTGACAAGATCCCCGAATGCATAAAAATATTGATCTACGCTCAAACAAGGAATCAGAGGGTTATCTCCTCAATCCAAGTCCTCACACGGCCTCGTGCTTAACTACTATGTGAGAGGATATTTCCAGATGGTTTCATGTAGAGGAGGATTTACCTAGTGAAAGGCCAACTCCGTCTGAAGTCAAATACTTATGGACAATTAAAACTCCCTAGTCCACAAGCCTAACCTGAACTATTTGGTGTATGATCCTAGAAAAAAGAAACTTACTAGTAAAATTTTAATTAATCGTTCTTTTTAGTTGGTTGTTTTTAGTCAGAGGTAGCGAGATGAAACTGTATGGTGTTATAGACTTAGCAAAAGAAAGAAAAAAATGATGTAAAATAAAATTTCAAAGCAAATTGCAACTACTATGAAAATTTTCTTTTATTTCTCTTGTAAATTGAAAGCTAATGAATTTTAAAACAAAGTATGAGAAACTACAAGACTTAAAAAAAATTTATTTTTTTTCTTGAAAAATAACGAAAAAGACAACTAAATGAAACTAAATGCAAAAAGTATAAAAATGTTTTTGTCTTTTATTTACAAAATTTTTTTTTAAAATTATAATGCAACTAGATGCAAACTTCAGTAAGTTTGAGCAATGTAACATATAGCAGTGAATGATGCAAGCAAATCTTATAATAAGACACTTCACCCAAATGGGAATAAAATGCACAAAGCCAAAACTTTGTGGAATTATCCAATCAAAGACCAATATATCCAAAAAGGTAGGAATGACTTACTCGGAACATAAACAACAGTACAAAGCATATAGTGTTTCCAAGGACTGATCAATGACCCAAAACACAAGCATCCAGACCTAAGACAAGTAACAAGACCTAACTATTCACCAATGAAGAAATTCAAACACAAAAGCACTCAAGGACTTGAAAAATCAAGTAAATTGTGAAATGTGCAGACCTGATACTTAAAGTATCATGTCAGAAACATAACCTTCCACAAGAATCTGAGAGGACACAAAAATAAGGACAAGCAAGAACCCTATGAACTCAGAGAAACCTACAGAAATACACAACTATTATAAAGACAACACACGTATGATATGCGACTGTACAAAAGGAAACCCAAATATACAATGAGGAATATGCGACTACCAACAAGACAACCCACACATGCTGCCAATTTTTTTCAAAAAAGAAAAGCACTGACAGACAAGCCCTGAACATGCAAAATTGAAAATCAAAGGAAAACTCAAAACAAGTCACAAACAGAATCAGACATAGAAAAAGACTGGCCAGGAATCCTACAGAGAGGACCCGCAATAAGCTGGACTCTACAGTGGAGTCGCCAGTTTTGTTATTAAGGAAAACACACCCATATAACCTAGGGCCTCTGTGGTTACCAACTTACTAACTTACTTGCAGAAAATCATCCATTTCCAAAATTGAAATAGGAATAGGAAGAAAAGTGGGCATACCTTATTGATGATGGTCTATCCTAGCTTTTCTTCTCCTCTTCAAATCGCTTCTACAACTTCCTGGGTATCTCCAATCACCTGCAAAGAACAAGATGTCCAGGCAATATTTTATATATTATATCAATGGTTAATGAAATAAAATATTCATAATAACAATGAGATAATTCATAAATCACAATATACAAGAGTGCACAATATTGGAAGAATAACTTTCTTTATTGATAAACAAGTGTGGTGAGATTACATCCCAACATATGAGACAAGTGATCCTCTACAAACCAAGGGCACCAAGTTCTGCTGCTACAAGATATCTGAAGGCAAACCACTAGCATAACTTTGCTCTAATAAGTATTATTGATTAGCCTCAACCCCTACCCTCTATTTATACATGAGGAAAGAGAGAGGTTTCAAAGGTTGAGATGGTTGAGGAAGTTGAGATAATTATGATTAAGGGCTCAACTGTCCTTGACTAATCGTGTTTTATATTTTTAACTTCAAATTAAGGCATACACGACTATTGATAGAAGTAAGTCACATATAATACACATCTTTACACGAGTTGCAATGCACATACTTGTGTATGATACACGAATTTCTATGCAAATAGTCATGTATTCAACCCTAATGTCCAAACAAAAATATATTCAGCTAGTAAGGTGATGCAGTATCAAAGGTCATGCTTGTCTATAGTGTTTTGGCTACTTCAATCCAATTTGTCCTTTAGTGTTCTGACACATTCGGTGTCAATACTCGGATGGAGAAGTGCCATTTTACATTATAACATGTGGAAACTTGGTTCCATCATCCCTCCCTCAAACATCTAGGGTGATACTTCATCTACTATGCAGGTGCTGCTGGATGGGCTAAAACTTATCTGGGCCAGTGCACAGGGAAATCCTAGTGGTTTGGGTGTCAACAGAGAGTGTACCCTTGTTGACTGGGTTTTGTGTCAACAAGTGGTTCCGTTACCAGGACCTTAGTGCAAATAGGAGGAAGGACATGTTATGGCATCCAACGAGACCGAAAATCCAATATTGGTTTGACCAAAACATGCGAGAGTTTGTTGTGAAAGAAAATTAGAACCCTGGATTGACAACAGAAAGGTGGCTGGAAGAGTATATGCATGACAGTCCACATGAGTATTTTTTCTCTGAATTTTCAATCATCTTGTACAAGTGGTTGACATGATAGACTTATTGCAAGACAAATTTCCAAGGAGGTGAGCCAATGTCCTGGACCCTAGAATTGATCCAAGAGTTGCAGGAAGTAGAAAAGAAAGCATCACGGGATGTTGAAGTCTGTCTTGATTATATATTGGATGGATATATCACTGATTTTGCAGTCAATAGAACTAAATCTTATAGTGAAGCAAAAAGGGAATTTTTCAACAGACGAAGGGGTAGGTTCCTGTTGTCTTTGCAATTTTCCATTAATATGCTCATCTGTGAAAAAGGAATATTGAAGATGCACCTCCAGTAGTATAACTATGGTGTGCAAAGGCTACGAGTATCATGGAGATGAGGCTTGGATGGAATGATATGGGGTAGATGGACGAAATTTACTATGGGACTGTGAGGGAAGCTGAGGAAGGAAATGGTCTTACGAGAGGAGGAAAAAGGTTTTGACAAGAGAAGAGGAAGAGGATAGGAGATATTCCTATTGTGAATGAGACACAAGGTCATGAAGGAAGACCACACGGAACAAAGAAAACCTATAATGGCGAAGGAGAAGACCAGGCTATGCCTGAGCCCGAGGAAAGGAAGACCCAGAGCGACACTATACCCACACCTCCGTGCACTGTGTCATACTTAGGAAGAAACACGAGTTTGACACTACCATGTCTGAGATGTCAACAACACTCTAATAATATTGGATCAACGACTGTAGGAAGAAGGACCAAGATGGTGGGGAATGATGCGAAGTTACCCCTATTACATGGAAACAAGACTGAGGATCTTGAGTAATACTGGTTCTTATGCGATGTTGTGTGGAATGTAAAACAAAATATGGATGATGAGGTAAATAAAGGACAATTGGTGATGACCCTTTGAGGTCATGCACTGTATTGGTTCAGGAAATTTTTCCAAGTTCCTACGGGGGCTCCAGCAAAAACATTAGTTGAAGGTAGGAAAGAACGTATTGAAGAATTCAGAAAACTGAAATCCGAAGCGCAATATATCACAGACCTGAAAAATATTAAGCAGTATCCAAATGAGACTATTTGGAATTTTTATCAAAGGTTTAAGATGCTAATGGAAAGAGTCATATTTGAGATGAGCAACATTCAACATAAGGAATGTTTCATCACAATGTTACTATCTCAGATCATACTACCATTGATACAACAGAAGATTGCGACACAAAGTGAGGCTCTATAGATTTCGATGAAGTTAGAAGCTTCACCTATTGCTGAGAATGCAGTTGGCATGCCTCAAATCCAGGCACAGCTAATGAACTTGATGCTCCAGCTACAAGATATTAAGAAAGGAAAAGATCACCACGAGGAAGTGTCATGTACTCAATGTCGCATAGATGGACATACCAAGGATAAATTCCTAGATTTCTGAAACTACCTATTGTCAAGAGCGCCAAACCCATTAAGTTCTGGAGGTATGCCATGGTGCCATATTTTTCAATTTTATGGGAATTGACATGAATATTGTGGATATATGCAGAAGATGGTGATGAAGTTGATGAATTTATACTATACATTCAATCAGTCTGTTGGGCATGAAGATAAGGATTGTTGCGCATATGATCTACTCCAAGAAAGAACAATGGACATGTACTATGAGAAGGGAGAATATCATTGAATGACACAGTAGTCGCAGCCGCATGTGGTACAGTCGCCACCTCAATTGCAATTCGTACCGCAGCCACAACTGTAGATACAGTTTGTACCATAGCTGCAGCTACAACATCAGTTTGTGCCACAACCACAATATAATCAGATGTAGATGGTTCTAAAGCAGCCACGATATGTTCAACCAATGCAGTATGTTCAACAACAATTGAATCCCCTGCAACAAAAATTCAATCAACCGCAGCATCAGCAGCAGGGAGGATTCTGCGGATGATTCTGAGGAGGACGAGTTCGTGGACCAGTGCAATGTTATAATTGCAGAGTATTGGGACACTATTAGAGAGATCACTCGCAATTGGAAGCACATTATATGTATTGTATCACTGTCAATCAAACCATTGAGAATTTTCCATAGTTGATCACAAGATGGAAGGAAGGAAATGTTCCACAGTTGCAGAACCAGAACCAGAACTGATTGCAGAATCAAAATCAGTTGCAGAACTAGAATTAGCTTCAAAATCAGAACGAGAAGACAAATCAAAATGTGAATCAACCTGTGAATCTAGCACTGAACCAAAATTAGGGACCAACTATTGTGATGATTTTAGAAGAACAAAGAATGCAAGATGTCGATGTCGCTGTCATTAATCGAGGAGGTGCGACACTAGGAGAAGATGAACCGTGTCCACAGATTTGGCTACCTGGGAAGAAGAAGGTGCAGTTTGATCTTGATGCTGAGAGAGACACATTATTTGAAGCACATGAGGCGATAGGAAGAAATCATGGTAAGTTACCTGTTTATGAAATGCCCACTACTTTTAATTCCACATCGGTAGAAGGACGATTGTGACAGCATGGTACCTTGTAGAAATTCTTTGAAATTTGCTTATCACTGGAAAGGGATCCAATGCTATTTCCAATATTGAAATTTTGTTGCATCGATCAACTAAGGGAAAGAAAGAGTCCGTGGTGAACTCTTTACATAAGAAAAAGTCTGGAAAAGAGATGCACATGAATATTCAGATTGGAGACTACAAGGTAGATTCAGTCATCATGGATCTAGGTTTAGATGTAAATATTTTAATAAGCTAGACATGGAAAAAGATGGGGAGCCCTTAGTTGGTTTGGTCCCCCGTACAGCTGTGACTAGCTAACCAGACCAGAGTAACACCGATTGGGCGAGTTCTTTGCCTTGCATTGGAAGTTGAAGGGATGAAGCCTTATGTTGATTTTCATATTATTGACGTTGTCCATGGCGGAGGCTCCTATCCCGCGTTGTCGGGGATTTATGGGCCAATGAAATCTTGGAAGTGATCAATTTTAAGAATCATGTGATGATCTTTGAAAATCAAGACATCAAATTCATCGCTACGATGGATCCAACTGAAGGGCGCAAGTATGTTGAACCAGTGAGGGAAGAAGCTGTAGAGGGATGGGATCATGCATATAACATTTCATAAGATTACATCCATCCAACAGTTGATGTAGCTCCAGGTCTATGTCTTTTGACTTTGATGATGCTTTAGATAATTGGCACAATTGTATGCATGAAGTATCTCTATGGAAGTGTGGTTTGATTACACAGTCATTGTGCCGAGTCGCGACTGAGACTGTTGAATTACCAGTATATGAAGGACTTCCTGAATTATCTGAATTTTTATTGGAATTTGAAGATAAGGTGTTAGAAATACAGTGGTTGCTAGAGTTTGATGAAGAGCTAAAGGCTACTCTAGCACATTGGTGGGGAACCCATAAGAAGTTGATCACTGGATGGTTGCAGTGTCGAAGATTGATGACAATTCAATTTTCCAATGCATAAGTGTACCAAACTAGAAGGTACAATGGGAGAAATAACCCTAGTGATCATCTAATTAAGTGTCAGACATTGTGGGAATCATGACCAAAGGATGGGTGGGTCCATGCCTTTTTCCACACGTTGGATGAGATGTTGTGATTGTGGTATGTATGATCTAATTTGTGTAGAGATATCACTACTTGGGAATAGTTGATGGTTCACTTCACTCACACCTTCAGTTTCGCCGATAGCAATACAGATGTTCATAATGCACTGCATCTCATCCATGATGTTGTCTTGAAGGTAGTAACGATTGCATACCCCATGGCTCTGCATGCGCATTGTCAGATGCAATCAATGATGAAATTCTATAATGTAACTGGAGGATCCAAGGATGTTGATGATCCATAGAACATCATTATCCCAAAAACAGAAGGGATTTAGGATGTCACAACACCCGACATACCGACGGTTCCCATGAATCAGCCATTAAAAATTAGGAAGGTCAACATTGGGAGAGAGGAGAACCCAAAGTTTGTGAATGTTGGGGACTACTAGGATGAGAGACCATGGAAAAGATCACAATTATGTTGCATGAATTTCAAAATTTGTTACCTACCAAGTTTTCTGAGATGAAGGGAATACTGGGAGATTTAGGAGAGATGAAGATCCCATTGAAACCAGATGTGAAACCAGTAAGGCATAGGCCGTATCACCTGAATTTGTGATACAAGGAAAGGGTCAAAGCTGAGCTCGACAAAATGCTAGAGGCTGGAATAATGGAGCCAGTTGAATTAGAATGGATTAGTCCTATAGTAGTCGAAGATAAGAATACAGGTGAGGTTCGGATTTGTGTCAACCTTAGAAACTTGAATGATGCATTTGTGCATGATCCATTTCCGATACCATTGACTGATGAGGTGCTAGAAGGAGTAGGCATTCAAGAAATGTATTCCTTCATGAATGGTTTTTCTGGCTATCAACATATCAGGATCACAAAAGAGGATCACCACAAGACAACATTTGTTGCTGAATGGGGTTGTTTTCAATACACCGTGATGCCGTTTTGGCAGAAGAATGCGCTTACAATATTTTCCCAGGTTGTTGTCGCCACATTCAAAGATTTTATTTAGAATTTTATACAAGTTTATATGGATGTATGGACATTTTGTGGATTGATCAAGGACAATCTGGAAAACCTGTGGCTGATGTTGGAGTGCTATTGACAACATCAAATTGCATTGAACTCAAATAAGTGTATTTTCTGCTCACCTTTTGGGATGCTGTTGGAACACATTGTTTGCAAGAAAGGACTGTTGGTTGAATCAGTAATATTGCACTGATTTTGAGCTTGCCACCTCCTACAAATGTGAAACAACTTAGAGATATTGTGGGGAACATAGGATACTACCACAAATTCATTCATGGTTATGTTGTGATCAAAGATCCTATGGAGATGTTTCTTAAGAAGGATGCGGTGTTTGTATGGAGTGAAGAATGTCAAGAAAGTTTATAGAAACTAAAGGCTAAGATGGCTTCTGCACAAATACTAGTTTTTCCTGATTGGAATGTGGAGTTCCATGTACATGTGGATGCATCATTAGCTGCACTGGGTGTGGTGCTGGTAGAACCAGGAGAAGGATATATTGATCACCCAATTACTTTCGTTAGCCGGAAGCTGTCATCTATGAAAAAAATATATATTACCACGGAGAGGGAAGGTATAGCGATGGTATATGCACTACAAAAATTTCTCCATTAGCTATTGGGCAATCGTTTCAAAATATTCACGAACCATTCTACTTTAAAATATCTGGTTAATAAGCCTGTGTTGGGGGGGAAGATATGCTTCTACCTACTTCTTTTTAAGTTGTTTTATTTTGAGTTAATTATGAAGCTAAGTCACTTGATTGTTGGCCCAGATAATTTATCTTGAATTGAGACAGGTGAGGAACCAAAAAAAATTGAAGATGAGTTTCTAGATACGCAACTATTCAGAGTCAACATGGTTGATGATTACTATGACCAAATAATTTAGTTCTTGGTGACAAGAACAACACCAAAATAAATTACTACAAGTCAGAAGAAGCAGTTGGTTTTTAAGGTCGTGGATTTCCAGTTGATCGATGGACAACTCTATAAACTAGGACTAGATGAGATCTTATGACGATGTGTCCTAACACATGAACATGGGAAGATATTAGTAGAGGCACATGTGGGAGTTGCTGGTGGACACTATGGAGGTCGCGCTATTGCTAGGAAGGTGATCCATGTAGGGATTTGGTGGTCCACCATTCATAATGATCCGATATATTAGGCGTGGACTTGCAATATCTGTCAAAGAACTGGGAAACCATCAAGAAGGGATGATATTCCATTGGTACCTCAGGTGACGTTGCAGCCATTTTATAAATGGGTTGTGGAATTTGTGGGACCAATCAACCCACCTGGAAAGAGAACCGGTGCACAGTACATAATTACAATGACATATTATTTGACAAGATGGGCAGAGGCCGTAGTTATTTTCGATTGTACCGCTCCGACAAAAAAGAGGTTTTTGTTTGAAAACATTGTCACTCAGTTTGGGTTCCCCATGATATTGACGAGTGACCATGGGATTCACTTCATCAATCACACCATGAATGCATTGACAGAGGAGCTTCAGATACAACATAAGAAGAATACACCGTATCATCCACAAGTAAATGGGACAATGGAGGCATTCAACAAGGTGTTGGATCTTGGGCTTACAAAGGTAAGTAATGCAAACCTCTATGATTGGGACTTGAAGATTCCAACAGTCTTGTGGAAATATACCACTTGCAAAATATTGATAGGACAGACACTGTTCAAATTGGTGTATGAGAAAGAGGCAGTCATGACTATGGAGTACATTGTTCCAAGTTTGCGCATAGCACAAATTTCATGCATGGATGATGAAGCAGCACTAGAAGAACAAATAACATAGTTGGTACAGCTTGAGGAAGACCAATTTTTTGTCAGTTTTCACCAGCGTGTTGAGAAGGATCGACAAATAGCTTGGCATGATCAACATATTAAGAACAAACAATTTCACCAAGGAGACCTAGTCCTGATGTATGATAGCAAGTTCACCAAACATCCAAGTAAGTTACATATGCATTGGCTAGGTCTATATCTCATTGATTCCTTTAATTCAAGAGGGGCAGTACGACTGCAGCAGTTAGATGGAGCAATGCTGCCAAAGCTAGTAAATGGTAGCAGGATGAAGCCCTACAGGATGGGCTCATAACTGCACGATGCTTGAGGCAGTGAGCGATGAATATATATATATATATATCTTTTTGTTTTTGCATGAGATGATAGTTAGGAGAATGGTGCACCAAGAGGAAGTGGATGTGCAAGTGGAGTATTTAGTATCGCAGTTCGAAAGCCATGCCGCGACATCTACATGGCTGTGACATAGTCAAATCAGTACTAAATGAAGACAATTAAAGCATTTTACCAATGATGCTTGTTGAAGCAACGCATATTTATGGCTGATTTAACTGTTGGATTGACAAGATCACTGGTGGATTTGGGTGATTAATGCATGATTTAGTCGACATAATTAAAGTTGATTTGGTCATGATGGAAGTGCTATTGGATCTATGCTATAAGAAGGGGTTAAACGTGGTCGACATTCACCATTGAGCAAGATTGAGTATTGACAGAGTTGAAAATTTGTCGCAGAGATTCATGTTGTGTTGCATTGAGTTGAGTTGCGGTGATTGGGTGATTTCTCGAGTGAAGTAAGGTTAAGTTCCCAATGAACATCGTAGGGAATGTTGCATGAGTAATTCACGGTCGAGGTTTATAGAGAGAAGAATTCATCAGTCATCAAGGTTACTATTGTGGAGGAAGTTACAAGTATGCCAATGTGATCTTCCTTTATTCCAAAGAAGAAGAGAGGGGCGCAACAGACTACGTCCCCAGTTTTGAAGAAGTGACATAATAGAATGTCTATGAGGGCATAGGAGGACATAGTTGCGCAATCAAGTCCATCGAATTCAGGGGCTATGGAATCATCAGCCCACGCAGGGGTGTCTACCATGGACATCCCTGAGTATGTGCCTCCCACATGGCCCAATGCGAAGCCCAGGAAGATGACAAAGAAATAGAAATACCCAATGAATATGCTGACAATTCCATAGGGTATGGCATGCACCACAAATATCATGTCTGCGCTAACAGGAATGAAGTATGATGAACACAACATGTTGGAATAAATGAAGATCATGAAGGGTCCCTATCTACCTATGGTAGTGGTAGGAGGTGGACCGATATTACACATTAAATAGGATTGGGTGCATGGATTGGATAGAGAAGGACTATTTGGATTGATCAACATGCCGCACTTTGGGCAGTTGAAAGAAGCAAATGCATGGACAAAGCAGCTCTTGGAATTCTTCCATTGCGTGATTTTGTGGCTAGACCAATTGTTCATAGTCACAATAGCACTTATTTTAGAGATCACGAGGATACCTAAGGATGGGGTAGACCCCTTGCAGTATTTTAGAGGAAGGGATAACGACAAGAGGCTTGTGGAAAAGATAAAGAATATATATGGTTTGCAGCAGGACAGATGGGTGTACTGCATCAATGACATCAATGATTAGGCTATCCTCATTGGAGCATGCATTTTGGACAGTAAGATAGTGAGGAGGAACAAACCTAATCAGTGAAATTTAGGGGTTATTGCATGCACGGAGCAGTGTGCGCAAGGAGTACATATGAACTGGTCGCTATTTTTAATGAACCAATTGATGGAGGATGCATGGGCAGTTCAGGAGGGGCAACGACCATTTGTATACAGTTGGCTATTGATTCTGATCGTGGTCGTGGATTTGATGAAGTTAGATGATTACTAAGGAATGGATGTGGATGCAGTTAAGGTTTTCAAAGGAGCACGCTACCAAAACCTCTGGTGGGTGAAGGAAGATAACATATGTAACAACTATGTAGTTTAGTTCTAGATCTATTGGGAAGTGCTACAGGTGGCAGCTATGAAAGTTATGATATTGTCTAAGGAGGCTATGACAAAGTTCCAATGAATTGTGTGATTTGCGATTGGCCCACACACCATTCATGTGCAGGTGCGGCGTGACCCGGAGAAGAAGTGGTTTATGACACCATACAAGTTGTCTGATGCGTATTTGGAAACAATTGTCAATGATTGGTCGGAAGCATGGAGAGAACCTGTCATTTTAGAGGAAGTGTCAACAGGTCCAAAGTGGATGCACCAGTTTATTTGATACCTGAGCCCGACCAACAAAGTCGCCATGATTTAGATGAAGAGTCATTGCAGACACCAACTGACTAATAAGCAGAGCGTGCATTTGAAGAATAAAGAACGAAGAAGCAACATGAGTAGGGTGCGACAAGTAGTGCAACCTCATGGATGGAGGTGCAGTTGAACCGACTCATTAAGGAAATTACAAATTCAAGGGATGTTGTAGCTGAAGAGATGAAGAAGAAGGCGACAAAAGGATTCAGCGAGGTAAAAACTCACCTTGAATCGTTAGTTGATGCAGTATTGATGAAGGCACCAAAGGCAGCTACTATGCAGTACCTTGGATCGATTAGAACTGGGACGCAAATTTGAAATGTACAAATTCTGCCGTGTGCGATTCAGACAATAATGAGGATCTCAATGCCTCCCTACAACAGTTACAAGATTTGTCGATAGACATCAATGCTGTCCACACAAATGTTGGTGCATATGCAGAGGGTCTTCAATCAGGAGTTGTTAGACTGAGAACAAAGTATCAACAGTCAGTTCTTACGATCGCAGGAGAAAGACACAGAATCATGAAAAGAGGTTGAATAGTTGAAGAAGGAAGAGGAGTGCATAATCATGGAGAATTCCAAGATGATTGAGGAGTTAAAGAAGGATCAGGATCGACTGGTGGTTGAGAAAACACATCTCAGGGAAAACAGAGTATGGTTGGAAGAGGAAATTTTTTATGCCTATCAACATGTATATGAGAGCACGGTGGAAATAGATGTGGTGGTGAAGGTAGTGCAGCTTGGGGCTGTTATTGCACAGTTGCAGAACAAAAATGCAGACTTACAGGTTCAAGTACATCTAGACACACCACTTGAACAAGTAATAGAAAGGAACAACGCCATGGAGGATTTGGCGACACAAATCGAGGATATGGAGCAAGAAGCGAAGAAGGTAACTAAGGAAACTACACAATTTTGGGGCAGCATAGTCCGGGATGAGAAATTGGAGTAACTAACCACACAGTTGCATGAGGAAGAAGGGCAGCTGGAAACATTGAAGACTTCACTGAGAGCGCTTCCACCAATTGTTTAGATCAACAAGTCTGCAGAGCTAAAGGAGTTGCAACAACACGTTGTAAAGGCTAGGGAACATTAGTAGAGGTGCAGTACACAGTTAGATGAGTTCCAAGATATTGGAGCACAACTTTATGTTAAGGCAGTTTCTACACAGCATGTAATTTAGGAAGGAAAAAAGGAGATTATTGATAATATGGTTGAGAATCCATTAGCGCATGATTTGAAAGGAATCCAGGAGATTTCTAAGAAGGTAAAATAGCAAGTGAAAGAGATCACTCAGCAGTACGAGGAATTCAAGTAGAAGATCAGTGAATACACCATGTCTAGCCGATGTGGCTTGAAGGAGAGCCATAAGATTGTGTTGGGGGCCTGTTAGCAGACGGTTTTGGGGTAAGATAGCTGGACAACATCACAGATGCTGTGCAAGGTCAAATATGTAGCGCAAGGTGGGAAACAATGCGCAAGTTGAAATTATAATATTTTATGTATTTTTGGTCATTTTGGACTGCATTATGTGGATTGTGGTCATTATTTTGTAGTTTCAGTTAAGAAGTAGTTAGGAAGTTGGTTAAGTGGCCACCATTGTAAAGGAGCAAGCCTATAAGTAGATGTAGAGTTGAAAGTGTTAAGGGTTACAGGATTCTACTTCTTGGAGAATGATTCGATCTATTTAGACACTACTTCAGTTGGTTTTCTTGTGCATACTTTTTAGTTTTATCTGTGCATGTGAGCCGAAGAGCTATTTTGAAGAATCTATATTTTTGTTGCGAAGGATAATATGACATGACAAAGGTTGAGCAGAATCATTGTGTCTTTTCCTATTTTCATGTTTTCCCATTTTTTGCTATCCAATTATGAATGGAATGTGTA
Organism: Pseudotsuga menziesii; assembly: GCA_001517045.1. Classification (NCBI taxonomy): domain Eukaryota; kingdom Viridiplantae; phylum Streptophyta; class Pinopsida; order Pinales; family Pinaceae; genus Pseudotsuga; species Pseudotsuga menziesii. Next base: position 118,395 of record LPNX010442065.1, read on the forward strand.
TTTGCGATATGGATATGTGAATGATGCAATGTTTCCCTACTTCAAATTTTGTTATATTATTAGATCTTTTTTTCCATCGATGTTTTTGCTGCGATTCTAGTATGATAATGAGATATGTTGAATGATGATATAATTCTGTTAATGCATACATTGAATGGTTAGACCTGTGGAATAACTGTTGCGCTAAGTTAGTAAAGAGATACATGATCCTCCTTCATACCATGGAAACTTGGTTCCGTCAGGCCTCCCTCGAACATCTCGGGGGAGACTTCATCTTCTCTGCAGGTGTTGTTGGACGAGGTAAAACCTGTCTGGGCTAGTGCTAAGGGAGATCGTGGTGGTTTGGGTGGTGACAGAGAGCAGACCCCTATTGAATGGGTTTTGTGTCAACAATGGTTTATTTAGTCGGTTTCTAAGCACCAAGGAGACTAATTTGGAAAAGTTCTATCAGATTCAAGGAGGCCAACTACTAGTACCAGGTATTCTTCTTGTCACTTATTGATTTATCATATTCTAAATCATGTGAAAATATATACTAAAGGAAATCCCGTTATTTGATATAAGATTTATTTAGTTTTATTTTCAAGTCTGCATGTATGTTGAAAATGACATGAATATTAAAATAAAAATACTTGAATAAACTATGAGAAATAGGTTAACACAACTTATACTTTCATTAAAATTTATTGAACTAGCTCAAAATGAGCCTGATACATAGGAAGTTAGAATAGAATGGAATCAGTGCTCTACTGCAAACTAGGGAACTACAAATAAAAAATAAGATATGGAAAATAGATCTGCACAATTATCTCCCAACCAAAGAATATCAATGAAATTAGCAGGCTCAATTTCTTGTGTAGCCACGTAACGATGAACCAAAGAATAAACCCTGCTTCCAAAATCATGTAAAAAATTTATAATTATGCAATAGATATTATGAGGCTCTGAAATATAAGAATATATTTCATATGGATCATCAAACAACTAAGGTATAGTGGCTCCAAAATTAGGTAGACTCGCAATAGGAAAACTAGGTGCACCTAGAATACATTAACAATTGGGAAAATATGGAGAATTAAAGGACCTTAAATTTAGAGAAATGAAGGTTATATAAGATCCAAATGTATGTAATAGCAGCCCAAATATAGACATTGACATGGAAAACCAACCAATTAAGTAAAAAAAATACAAAATAACAACTTGTATCAGTGACACAATATAAAAAACCATGAAATTGTGCGATTTACCAGCTGGAGAATTTGGGAGTTGTAGTGTATTTTGTACATCAATTGGATGGGATACGAGTGTCATAACCTGCATATAAACCTGAAAATTATATTCTAAATAAGAGAAAGAATAATGTGAATGGATTTTGAAAGAGTTGGATGAAGGAAAGTCGGGAACTAATGACAAAACCCTAGTATTGGGATGAGATGGTTCTAGAGAACTGATAGGTGACTTATCCAAAGGAAGAAATGATTGTTCTCATTCTGATATACCAGAATGTGTATCAAAATCAAATACATGAGACAAATATTTAACTCTAGAAATTAAATCATGAAAATCATTACCTTTGATATGTACATTGTGGCAGTGCTCTTTGGGATCAAAATTTTTTTCCATTCTTTTCATTCTTGCAAAATATGGAACATCAATGTTGTGCCTTTCGATCAAATGAGTCACCATGATGTCCATATTCTTCTTAAACCAATATTTTTCAATGTGAGAACTTTTTTTGCAGTAGGTGCACTTCGATCTCCCTTTCTTGTTGCTCTTCTTCTTGGAATTCGAACCTTCATCAGTAGAATAAAAACCTTCATCTTTAGAATCTAACTTTGGCTTATTTTCCTTGATTTTTTTATTCCCTTTGGAATTGGATTTCTTGATTTCAAGAGCTGCAAGCACGTGATACTTGGAGTTTTTTAGAGTCCCCATTTTAATCAACTTGAATTTCTCTTGGGTGAGAGAATCTATCAATCCATCCAGGGATGACATCCTCCAATTTCAAACTGCAAGCTTAGTAGCATGGAATGTTGGCATAAAAACTAAGTATTCCAGACCCAACTTGGATAGGATAGAAATAAATAATTTCTCTTATTTCTTCTCAATACCATACTGCTTGAGCAAAAGCACTAGTGACTTGAATTTGGTGATGAATTCCTCAATCGTTTCGAAATCACTTGGTCTCAATGAGATCAAATCACTCTCCAATTGATGTCCTCTGAGCACATCCAAATATCCGAAGAGGGATTCAAGTTTGATCCACGCTTCATCTGGGCTTGTCAATCCATAAAGTGAAAAAGAATCTCCAAATAAATATAGAGACAAATCTGTCCATAGGCTTCATCCTTCCTATTATGCCACTTTGCTTGATCAACAAATGCATTTGGCTTGATTTCTAAAGCCATAGTAACTCTGTAGAAACCTTTGTTGTGCATTAGTATCTCAATCTTGGATTTCCATTCATGGTAATTGAAGGAATTCAAGTTTACTAACTTATATAGATCCATGATATATTGTTGCGCTACTGGTGAGAGAACTAAACACCTACACAAAAATTGAAAGAAATTTTTTGTAAGATCAATCAGACTATACTTCGACAATGAGAACATTATTAGGGTGCTTCACACCTAGATAGAATTCTATGGATAAATCCAAAGGGATTAGTGCAAAGATAACAGGATTAATGTGGAACCCAATTACTTCTAGTGCATCAATGGAAGTTCTCGAGGGATATTGAAATGTGTTGATAAGACTCTGATACCATATTAGATTTTGACAAGAAGATCTTGTGACAAAAATAATCCTCACACAAATTATACAAGAAAAGTAAAGAAGATAATGTGATATGACACAAATAATTGAAGAACATGTGGAATAATATTCCATGTATGATAATTTATCATTATGTGTAAATATATAATACAGCTTCAAAGGAAAAATTCGAGGGCCTAAAGAGGAAGTTGAACTCCATACATGTGGAAGGCTTAGATAGACTTAAACTACCCACTAGACATAGAAATCATTGTAATACCTACTGAGATTAGTTAACTAACTGTGAGTTGAAGTTAATTGATGGTAAGTAGGCAGGTAGGATGCATTAGAGAGTTTCAGTTCCAACAATAGCAAAGATAGTTAAGGAGGGCACATAAATAAGTTAACTAGTTCAGAACTGATGTCATAACCACCTGTGAGTAATATGGAGTTGCATGAATCAAGAAAGGAGCTCTTGATCCCTAAAATTAAGGAGAATAGGCACATTATCCTCTTGATATTATGCATGGATGGACAATTAACATTTATATGACAATTAGTGGGTCCATGTGTTGAAAACAGTGAGGATAATGCACTAGTAAATTGACTAGGGGTCAATAACAAGGTCTAGAAACTTAGGGAAATAAAATAATGATTAATCCTAATGTATATATGGATTGAATATTATACCATATTTTTTTATGAATTTATTCCATGGCTAAGGAATTCTTATCCTAATGAATACATATTAGTGTATTTGTCTTTCGCAAGATAAGCCAACTCCTCCATGAATTTGTCGCAACAGAGTGGAACATGCTCCGTCTTCTTAGGTTCCTTCAAGTTAACAATAACATGAATTTTCTCCCCATTATTACATTCAATGGTGCTCATAATATAGCCATGTTTTGTTTCTTCCAATGGAACTAGTGCATAAATCTTCCTGCCTTCTCGCTTCCAGAATCCATCTATGTTTGACTTATGGAAAACTGTCGCACATCCTGCAATTGTTTTAAGTGTACACTACTTTTGCAATTCTTTCACAAGTTAATCTACAACAAGATTCCTTCATCCACACCTTTTTTCATCCACAATGGACTTGAACTTCTGGTGCCATTGCAGGCTTGGAAAATTCTTCCTCTAATCACCCACTTCCGCAACTAGTTTGCATATTAAATCTTAGAAACTCCCTATTTACACATTTTGCATATTTTATATTCTACCAATCCACCGTGTTTTTCATGCACCTACACTTAACCGAACTATCACAACAGGATTTTCAAGTGCATCTCATACCGACAAGTTTTAGGAACTACTCCATAGTGTTCCCATATATTATTCTTGAAACAAGTCTACTCCAAATGAAGGTGTTCACCCTTCGTCACAACTCACATGCCTTGGAAGCTATCCTATTGTACTATTTCCACCTTGTACAGCCTCATCGTCCACAACCTGAACTGTCACCGTGACTAGATTTAGGAGTCCTAGACTTACTGGATCTATGAATTCCTATGCTTCACAACATTTTGTAGTTTTCCTTAGAGAACCTCCTGTGGATGAGGTGAACCTTCTTGAGGGAGTGTACCCTCTGTAGGAGTTAGAACCAACTACAAGTGTGTATATTAATTCTTGTTATCTTTCTTTCCTCCCTCCACAACCATATATATGCAACAATGTCTACAAGGTAGGGATTGGTGCTCACATAGCTGACCTGTCTGCATGGTTTACTTGGAGCGCAAGTAAATTGTGCATCATCAATATGGCACCCCTACCACACCCTTCTTGGGTGCATTTCTATCGAATTTCGCACTTAGACCTAGTTTTTTTCGGTCCTCACCCATCCTGGGCTTCAATATTCCAACATGCCCACTTAGACATCACCTTACTAGTCTACATCTAGATGGGTGCACATCCCCCCGATGGGACCATACTTAGTATTTATTGTGTCGGTGTTCCCACTTCCATCCTCATGTTCGCCCATCTTGCAATATGGTGTCCTGTTAACCCACAAGTTAAGTCTCATGTTCCCATGGGTGTGGGAAATCCTTACAGCCTATGCAAGGAACCCAGCTGCAACCAGTAACCCTTCTAACCATCCAATGAAGCATGCACCCAACACTTAGCTTATGTAAATCCATCCACTAAATATTTCACAGGGGAACCCCAATGTTCTATTTAGGTTGTTACATTTAGGAATTATGAGGGAATAAAAATATTAGTATTATTATTCAAGGAGATGGGAACAAAGGGATTTTTACAAAAAAGGATATTTTTTTTCTTTTCAAAGTGGATAATATTGGATATTTTTTGTAGGGGAGGGACCTAAGGGAGACTTTAGAACTTTCTAAACTCAAATGTGAGGAAAACCACGGTGAATGGATGCATATGGAGAAGTAATGAAGATTGTGAAATTGACAATATTTAGGTAACATGACACAAAATACATGAACTTGTTGAAACTTTAAAATAATCCCAAGAGGGTTAAATTACTATGGTTTTATTCATGTAAATATGAACGTGGCCATTTTTTTCAAGTGCTCATGTGCGTGGTAAATATTTACAACATACGCAAGGAACTCAACCACAACGAAGTAACCCTTCCGATCATCTGATGAAGTGTGCACCCAACACTTATCTTATGGAAAGACAACCACTAAGTCTTATGCAAGGGAACCCCAATGTTTTTTCTAGGGTCGTTACATTTAGGGATTACGAGGTAACACAATTATTATTATTAAAGGAAATGGGAACAAAGGGATTTTTACAAAATCAGAGGATTTTTTTTCTTTTCAAAATGGAGGATATTGAAAAAAAATTGTAGGGGAGGGACCTAGGGGAGACTTTAGAACCTTTTGAACTCAAGTGCGAGGAAAACCATGACGAATGGATTCATATGGAGAATTAACAGAGATTTTGAATTTCACAATTTTTAGGTAACATGACGCAAAATACACAAACTTGGAGAATCTTTAACAAACTTCCAAGAGGGTCAAATGACTACATTTTTGTTCATCTAAATATGAACACAACCACTAAAATGAACTGAACACAATGATGCCAACTTCACAACATGACAATACACAGGGAGAAAGACAAAAAATATCCAATACTCAAGTCAACCACACTATGATGATGCACATGATGCAACTTGGTGGATTTGTCAAAGGGATAATATGAAAGAAAAAATAATGAAATAAAATATAGACATGATAAGCACATTGAATTGGATATAACTATATAGATAGAATTCTCTTGTAAACAATTTCAGTAGGTTCTACTATGGCGTAATGTTCGACACTTTGGAATCTTGTTGATGTTCAGAATCAACACTATACTACAAGTAAATTGAGAAATCTTCCCTTTCTAATCATTAATGCAAACTAATTAGGTCTATTACCTCAATTACAATATTGACATATATAGATATGTATAGAAACATGTTATATATAATTATAAAATCCTATATTAAATTATATATAAACACTATTAATTTGTGTGTTATGTATACAAAAATATTTGATCATTAGGACATCTTATATAATTATTAAATTAGTCTGTCTTGTCGTATTTTTCATCCCATGACTAAATTAGTCTTAATTTTTACCTCATGACTAAATTAATCATTTTTAACTGTAATCACTTAAAATTGTTAAATTTGGTCATATTTCAATTAAAAATAGTTAGGTGACCAATGTTTTTGGTGGTTTAGTAATTTATTTCACATGGTGACCACTTTTTGGTCACGAGGTCATTTATCATCCATTTTTCTACTAGTGTCAATCAAGAGTTGCTAGTATAACGTTTTGTCCCGAGTGTTCACATTAGTGTGTTAAGAATTATATGTGTGCATTTCTTATGTAATCCTTTAGAAGTCTCAAGTTAACCCTGTCAAAAATCACATAAAATATTATTGATATATGCGACATATATACGATTATGAATAGGACCGTATATTAGTCTCTATTAATTATAATATTAAATATGATTACTCTTCATTTTCTTTTATATTATGATTCATTTTTCATTTCAACCCCGAGGGGTAGCTCAGTCAGTTGGAGTATGAGTCAAAAGACCATTGATATTGAGGCTATAGGATCATTATAAGAGAGGCTCACATGAGCAATGAGAGAGTATTAGGTGGATTGTCAATCATGGATACCTATAGAACTATTTTTCTATGTGTATTGTGAAAAAAAACATTATAGATGTATTTTTAAATTGTGAATAAGGGACCTTAGAGTTATAAATTAAAAAAAATGTAACCCTTCTCGATATATATAGAATACTGGAAGGGTCGGTCGACCCTTCATATGTGTAATAGTATTCATATTTCAATAATACAAGAAGGGGTGACCAAAGATTCTTCTATTCACACATTATACGTTAAAAATTATTTTTATTTCTATCATGAAAAAGGGGTAGGAGCACTTGTTTTGTTCAATGTTCTTGATATTTCCATAATATAGGAAACAAAGGACACTCATTCTAGTGTACACTTTTCTTGATATATTTACAGTAAATGAAAGGTCTCTGAACCTTCTTATGTTCAATAGTATTGATATATATTTGTATTTCATGTGTTCATGATTTTTGGTATATATAAATTGGTGCGGGAAGGGACAGATGACCCATCCTTGGCACTGGAAGTTGTAGTCGATAAAAAAAAATATAATATGGGTCTTCCTACACATCCTACCTTCAATATTCTTTTTACTTCTATCTTAATGGAAGGGGCTATAAACACTTGTGTGGTTAATTTTTCTTTATATTTCCATAATACAAAAATAGATAGACATTCTTTCCAGTGTACACTACTCTCGATATATATAAAGAAGGGTTGGATTACCCTTCCTATGTTCAAAATAATTCAATTTTCTATGATAGTAAGAGTCATCCAAGCCTTCCTACATTTAATTTTATTTTATTTCTATCACAATAAATTGTGTCTGACACATGTTATGATCCGGATTTATGTGAGGATAAAATGAAAGAAAAAATATAGCATCATAAACACAAACATATTACAATGAAAAAAAATAGACAATAAGCACATATTCTATTAAATGGCGGAAATAAAATAAATTGTAAATACAACAACTAGAATGGTGGTAGATATCTCTGAAAAGAGATGTGGTTGTTGTTGACACACTTATTTCGATAGGGGTTCAATTCACGTTGTTGTCAACAACCATCGACACAAACTCCCTAAATATTGGCTTAAAAAGCTTTGACCCTTCCCAACAACACCTACAGAGTAGGTGTTGTCTCACCCGAGATGTCTGAGGGAGGGATGAGGGAACCAAGTTTCTGCACTATGAAGAGGAATTCACATTACCTTCTACCCAATCACAACATCACCTAGAAATCCAAGTTCATAACCATTACAATGCTACCACACTATTAACCAGATCTATTAATTATTATGGTTCACCATCACATTAACTCAAATTTAGATCAACAAGGACTACTATCATCATGATTCACATTCACATTACTCAATTCATATTGACAAATATATCAACATACATTAAATTAACATGTATTGAAACACTTCAACTCATAAAGGGAAACCCAGATGTAGCATAATCATTCATGAATTTATATTCATCAATGTATCATAGAATGACACATATCTTCCCCAATAACGTAGGAAATTGTCTATAAAATATAATGTATACTGTAAATATGTAACATAATCCATAAGAACAAGACATTATGACGTGGAAGATCCAAAATTCTATATTCTTCAATTCATAAGAAAGATTCTTCATACACATAGTTCCAAAAAAGGATCACAAAAGACAAATCATTCATAGGTTTCCAATTACCTCCTTCCATCCCTTATATTTACAATTATAATTCTACTTATAGGCTCACTAAGCCGTTACAAAATGGTTCACTTGACTAATCGCTAACTAACTCAACTGAAATGTCCTTATTTGTCAGTTTCTTTGTCCTTCACGGTTGACTTTCATCCTTGCCGACACCCTTCCTATCTATGGAAGTACTGCACTTTGTGCACTCCAACCTTGTGCCAATAGGCCCCAAACAAAAACTTGTGGATCATCCTCAAGCCACCTTAGCTGAAAGAAACTTGTGTGTTCATCTTAGCATTGAAGTCATCATATTCTGTTCTGACTTACTCGATAACTTGTTTGACCATTTACCTGAGTGTTGTGCATTATTCGACTTCTTGCTCTATCGAATGCTCCTCGTTCATTTGTTTTACATTGTTTAGATACACCTTTGTATTTGTTATTTCTTCCATGGAATTGAGCGCCAATTGTTCTATTGAACCCTGAAGTTCATCCAACTACGTCATTCTCTTTTGGTGCCTTGTACTTGCCTTGTTAACACGATGCTGCAACTCTTTTAATTATGTTTCCTTGGTTACTTGCGCAAGTGGGGGCACCATTTTAGGTGAACCCCTCAATGTTGTCAACTTTTATTATGCCTCACCAGTTTCCATGTCTAGCTGGTGCAGCTACTCATCTTGTACCAGACTACCCCAAAACTGCGTTATCTCCTCCGCAGTCGCATGTGCTATCTTCTGTAGTTCTACAATCTCTATTGCGACATCCTCTATCACACTTCTTTCTGCTATTTGCTATAGCGGTGTACTGGGTATTGCTCTAGCTTGTAATTATTCATTTTGCTTCCTTATATCTATGAACAAATTTCCCTAAATATAAATATTTTACTTCCGCAAACATTTCTAGGCTAATTTTAGGTACACTAGTAGAAAATGAGAAATTAATGACTAAAAAAATGACTAAAATCAAGCTATAAATGACTATTTTTGAGTCAGTGACTAATAGTAGAAAATTTCCACTATCTTATAGCTAATCGTATTTCACTAGTCATTAATAGCTTGACTTAGTATTCATTGATTTAGTCATTGATAGACAATGATTTAGTCATTGATAGTCAATGATTTAGTCATTGATTTAGTCATTGTTTTAGTCATTGATTTAGTCATTGATTTAGTCATGGATTTAGTCATTGATTTAGTCACTGAGTTAGTCATTGATTTAGTCGCTAATTTAGTCACTGATTGCAACCATTAATGACCAAATATACAACTAAATAAACTACTAGATGTTAACATATTAATGACTAAGCTAAATACGACTAAGATACGGAAAATTAGCTACTAATAGTCATATATATGCGAATTTAGTCATTTTTGTAGTCACAAATTTATGATAGGGCACGGAGGAATCAAACCGCCAACCTCCTGCCTATAATTAGGTAGGCGCTCTACCATTGAGCTAGCACCCTTTAAGAAGTTGGTATTGCTTGACAATGATGATATTCAAACAAATTTATGATAAATATCAATCTACAAACTACATAATTATTAGTATTACAACTTACCAGTAACTTGTATTTATGATAAACTAATCCCTAGTATTTATGTACAATTTTCCCTGTAACTAAAGCTAATAAAAATACTACAAATACTCTTACCAAAGAGGTTTAGTGATGAGTACCTATTCCCATTCTTCATCACTATGATCCAATCTAACTATTAAAATTATGCTAAATCAAAATCATTGTCTTTTGTAAATCGTTGATTCTCCTTTATGGAAAACCAGACCATGATCCAATAAAACCTGCCATTATATCTCTTTATAAATTAGGCCATAAGAAAAACAAATTACAATTCCAAATGAATCTTATTGCAAGCCCTGGAATATGAAGATATATCCTAGATTTCATTTTTCATTATCAGTGGGAGACACCAGTAAATTTTAGATACATGTTTTACAGGCATCTTAAGACATGTCAAATTCCAAATTCATCAATATAGAGCAACAATATAGGCTTTCTGGGGAAAAATAGGAAACAAATACTCAATCATAATAATGTCTATCAAAGTCAGGGAAAAAGTCCATACTATTTAAATATCCAGAGGCTATCCTTGACCACTAACATGATCTTCAGTGAAAAGAGACGAGTAGCCCAATGATGGAGCATCCATGAAAATATTAAGTATGGGAACACACCAAGAAAGCACAAGAGGAAATTGTGACATTAGAAAAAGCACCACAAGAAACAAAGAGAGGAAAGCATGATCAAACAAAGTCCATGACAGAAACCAAGCACGAAAATAATTAAAGTGCAGGCATGACAAGAGAAAACCATCGTAGTTCAGGAGCAGAAGTTAAAGCTCATGAAGAGCGAAGCAAAGTGAGGATGATAGCATTAGTACAATAATGATAAAAAATTCACATGAGAAGCATATAAAGTGTGCATGTCAGTCAGCACACTAAAGGAATATCAAAGATCACATGAGGGGAGATGAATCATTAGGGGCAAATCTGAATCACTATATGAAACTGAAGAGACAAAAATACATGATGAATCAATATGTAGGGAACTGAAGAGTTTGAGGACGTTGGACAATCAACCAGTGTAGGGAATAAATAGCATGGCAACCACTAGCATCAGATTAGCCAATGATTTAAAAGTTTTTATTACTAGCAAGTTGACTTTAGAGCTGAATGGAGCATTCAAATTTCAAGCACATACTTTATTTTTTACATGTATTATATTATGATTAATAAAAACTAGACCTATTCCCTTATGACTGTATTCTGTTTTGTATTGATTTAAAAGGAATCTGTGCGTTGAGTTAGGTTAGCGTACTTTTGTTCTAAGCCACAAATTCCAGCATCTTGTGCATAATCTATGTTTGTGAGAAAGTTAGCTAATTGGACAAATTACACCCTTGACTGTGGCACCTGGATGTTTCATTATAGATAGAAGTGGTAATTCATTTATGACAATTGGATAAACTAATAGAATCATACAAAAATAAATATCAATTTGTTACACTTCCATATTTTACCCATATCTCAAATTGGCAACAACCTGACTAGCTTCAACTTAAACATCTAAGGTACTAGCAGTAGTAATGTTAAAAAAAAACAACTACTTAAAACATGTGCATCTAACACAATCTCTTGTTCCATAAAATAGACTGCATCTTAATCCATGTCATACAATGTATTCTGACAATTGAAACCATTGTGAATGAGAATGAAAAAACTTAAAAAGTATGTATTGTACACAAAGTCACCAGGTTTGGTGAATTTCAAGGTTCAAGTTCGAAATTCGCCAAACTTCAAGAAATTACAAATAAACTTGTTGAAGTTCGATGAAATTTTAGGTAAACTTCAAGATGAACTCGAATTTGAATAAATTCATGATTAAATCCTAAGCTTGATCTAACTTGTTGCATTCCATTCTTCCTCCAACCATGTAACATTCTATTCTCTAAGCTCTCACCTCTCAAAGACCCATTCATTCCTCTAAGCATTCCATTGTTCATCACACAAAAGAAACGTTCCCATCCATTCCTCACACAAAGTTATAGACCCAAAGTTGAATCACACTACATTCCCTCTCTTCACATACCCAATGTCAAGGCTATAGGCCCATAGGGTTTGACAACACTTGCTACAAGTATGAACTTTGAAGGGTTTGACAATGGCCTCTAGTAGCTACAGGTCACAAGGTTAAAGACTTCAACAACAGCAGCTTAGGGCTATAGGCTACAACCTTAGTCTCAGACCAATGACTAGACCCCAAATCATGGTTTTAATTTTAATTTTTTATCAGGGTTTTGCTCAGAGACTAAACCACAGTTTTAGTACTACTCATAACTAGTATCATTTTGTAATAACAACAATCTACAAGGTACATGTTACAACAGTGGCTAGAGCAGAGCGAAATTCTACAGGCCACAACCTTCAATAGTGAACAGAGCACAGTCAGCCTTTTGTTACATTTTAATTTTTGTATTGAATTTGTAAACTTGTAATTGTAAAATTTCTATGAATTTTAGTGTAGTGACACACAGTATAATGTTACGCTATTGTCTCAAAGTCCTATTCTTAGGCATTTGCAGTTGTCATTGTTTAATTCTAAAATTTCATTATTGCAAACAAAAATAATTAAAAATGCAAAAGCTTAATCAAATGTTTCCTCAAAAATTAAATGCTAAGGCATAAAAATATGTCAAGAATTGATGGCTGCAAATAACTCATAAATTTTAGAGTGTAGCAAACTGGAAGACAAAGTCAGGCTAGAGTGGATCCTCACCCCACCCTTAAGAATACAGAAAAATATAGATAATAACAAAAAAATAGTACTTTTAAAGGAATGAAACATAATTAGTCAAAAATATATGCTATAGTACAAACAATTATACACAATTTGAAATTCAAATAGGTGAAACCAAACATCCATGCATCACCATTTGACATAAATATATGCTATAGTACAAATAATTAGACAAATTGAAATTCAAATAGGTGAACCCAAACATCCATGCATAACCATCTTACATGATATAAACTGTATATAGGACAGAAATTTGAATTTAGTCTTAGAAATATTAATAAGCAATGTACACACACACTTTTCAAATATTTTTTAATCAATTTGCCCCCACCATTCATCCCCTTGTAGGGAATGATTTGGAACCCCCAATAGTAGTTGAGAGGCATGCTTTGGAATCCCCATTCGTAGTTGAGAGGCATGCCAGCATTCCCCTTTGATAAAAAAAACTAAAGATCATCGGCAATCAAATCAGAAAGATGCTAGAAATTATGGGTTGAACTTGACTTAAAATGATCGAAATCACTGGAAATCTGTAGGTTTCAGGAACAAGAGGCAACTTGATGTTGTCAAAATTTTGATAAGGATCAACTGAGATTACTATATTGAAATCTACAACAATCAATAGATGTGAAGCTACTTGCAATTTAGACTGCATAACGCTATAAATGTGGGACTGTATAGTTAGCAGTAGCACTTCTCAAATATATGGATGCCACTTTTTGTGATCCAGGGACAAATATCATGATGTTAGTGGAAAAACTAACATATCATCATGATTTTAGTAAATGTATGGAATAGAATCCATGTATGGTTTTCCAGATCATTAAATCTTTGAGTAAACTGTTATGCCAACAAACTAAGCAAGGTGAAATGATTGAAAGCACTTTTATAATGAAAATCTTACACATTAAAAATAGAAGAATTGTAGACATTGAACTTGCTCAAGGACACTGAGAAACTGTTTCAATTATAATGTTTGTATTGGGAAATGGGGTCCTTGATCGATAAAGGACCTCTCAGCTACTTTCAAATTATACTTTCAATGTGACACTCATTTTACATGAAAAGAGATAAACTATAAATGGAGATAATTTAGATGCAAAAAGATATACAACATATGATGGGTCCATATCAATGCACCAATAAAATATTAAGATGTTTTGAAAGTGCTCATTGGCATAAGGCATATCTAAGCTAAACACAAATGCTATAAATTTAAAACAAAAACCTCGTAAAACCCTCTAGAACAAACCCTGATCAAGATTCAATTTTTACAACATATATAGAAAATAAGAGCCGACAACTTTCTCATATATGTTTTATAGTCCCCGATGGGCTTAAGCAACAATACACAAACACAAAGAGGTGAGGGATTTTGAGACAATACCATCATACCATGTACTTTCTGTTCTTTTCCAGAAAGTTTATGTATGAAAATTAAGAAAGACCATTCCACCTGTCTAGTGCCTTCCATATTATTATCCACCTCAAAGAAAATAGCAAGCTTATCTTGTATATTAGATGTCAAAAATAATTACTCGTAAATGAAAAAAACTTTCTAACAAATGCATAAATTGAGATTTATATTACTAGAAAATATCTCTACAATGCATGTTAAATTTTAAAATGCACCTCAATAAAAACTGTGAAAGATTTGATCGGTAAACATAAAAGGAACCGGAACAACTTATAAAATTTAAAGTGTAAAAAGTTAAAACTAACAAGTAGTTAAGAAATCAAGACAAGCTTTGTTGAATGCACAATTATTTAATGCAAGTATTTGCCTCGATGCCTACTTTCTATGTGAAGAATAGCTCTAAAGCTGTTGAACCCAAAGTTGAATGCATAAGACTGAACAATTTCTTTATTTTCTTTAAGAAGTTATAAACAACTAGAAGCTATAGATTAAAAGATAATACTACCTTTAAAGAGTATTAAAATAACCTTTGTAATCTGCTCCAACTCTGTTGTAATTGGGGTGCCTTCGTATTGTTCAATAATGCGACAAAGCTGTAAACATAATTTGATGATGCTATCCAGAATTCTTGATACAGATCCAATATCCAAAAAAGATTGAGAAATCAACGCCAATAAATATCTGCAGGATGACAGGAGAACAACTGCATCAGAATTCATACTTAACCTATCCTTCTAACACTGAATACAAATGAAAAATAGGCTACTTAAATTCTCAATAGAGAAGAAAATAGGGAATAAGATACAAACTATATGGTATCCATGGAAAATCTGAAATGAAACGTCCAAGATAAGAAAGAGAAAGGATAAAACCATACTAACAACAACAAAAGATGAATGAAGTAGGATAGGTAAAACTGATATAGTATATGAGGAAATTACAGTTTGTGACCCTCATAGCCCACAGAGATGAACCACAAGATTGGAATGCCTCCAACATCCCTCATCCAACATCGGGGTGTAATAGCCCATTTCACAACCCATGTCCTACACATAATCTAACTCTTCCGAGCTCTTAACTCTGAAAATTTATATGAATAATCCCAAAAGAGTATTATATTTTACATAATACAAAGAACATAAAGTAGATTAATTTCTCACAACCATACTAACATAAAATTCATAATACTTATATTCTGATGGATACCTTCCCAAGAGAATAAAATTAATGAAATCCAATCACAATATATTCAACATGAAATAGTTTACCCATCTAAAATTCTTCCTTCAGATCTATCACAAATGATCTGTAACAAAACATGTGAACAACAAAGCATGTTGTCTCTATATCCCCTGTCCAAAGGGCTTCACTAAGAGAGATCCAACAAGTAACAGCATGCCACACAGTAACTAAACATTACAGCATGAACCCGAGAACGAAAACATAAATGAAATGCAATTACAAAAATAAACATGCAATAGTTTAAAAATGATCTACAATGGATCAATCTAGCTACAAACATCCATAGAAAAATTGCAGATGGTGTATTCCCTATATCCCCAGTTCAAAGGGTGGCCTGAATAAAAGAGACATGAAACAATAAAAAATGTGTGAGCTACAATAGCTACATCAATGAATATTATTCTTGTATTTGAAAAGGAGGGTATTGGAATTTCCCTAAGATTTCTATTGAAATGGATCTTTGGAAAAGCATTTTATTTCACACCAAATGGGGGGTTTTGGAGCTAGGTTTATATTTCAAATCTATCGAACAATCTAAATACATTGAGTATGTGAAAAGTTTTGGAAAGAGGAAGAGAAATCTAATGGTTGACCCAGGTCACAAATCTAATTTATTTAGACTAGTTGCAAAATTACTAACTGAAATTGACATCAAGGATGTTGTTGTGGAGTGTCTGAAGATTGAGTTTGGAGATATGGTATTTATACAATTGTTTTATTATGTTAATGTGTCATCTTGATGCAATTGGTTTCATCTACATGGTCACATAGAAGCATACTATTCAAACGAATTTATTTGTCAAATTTGGAAGAAGAAAGAAGAGACATATTATGTTAAAAAGACTTCCATAAATTCACAGAATACTGAGAACATGAAAAACCCAAAATTTGGTTTAACTAAGGGTCAGGGGAATCAGGTTGATGGAGTTGTTAAAAAAATGAGTAACTATTGGTAATCAAGGATAAGGGGGAAAGGATAAGAAACCTAAGGTGACTAGGGTCAAGGGTGACAGTCTACAAGCTCTTGGAAGGAACACTAAACAAGTTCAAAACTCTAAAAGCACACAAATCCTAGACGAGATAGATAAGACATTGGTATCCTCTACACAAACAATGCTTTCCTTAGTTGTGATGATCCTAGTGCATTAACTACTATTTTTGAATCTGATATTTTAGTAGTCAAAACCAATGTGAAGGAATATGTGTCCCACCCTTCCTGAGGGAGATGGGGTTTCTAGGGTGTTACATAAAGGAAAGAATGGATAAGGTTGCAGAGGTAAATCTCAGTTGAACTAGTAGGTGAAAGAAAGGGGGAATTGAGGTAATTTGTCCCAATTCATGTTATGATTCCTATATGGGATCTAATTCCCTTGGGAAGGAATCACACTCCTAGATAATTTAGGGGAAATTGCTAGAGCTCGGGGTAAAGTTCGATATCACCTGAGACCTAAAAAGACAAATTATACAGGTATTGGGTCTTATTCAAAGGGATTGGGGATGGACTAACACACAAGGATACTAGTCCTAAATCAGTAGGGAAAAAATATTTTTTGCAACATGCCTAAGAGAGGGATATCATTGAGATACAACAAGGTAAACCAAGGACAAGTACAAGGGTTCTTAGAGTTAAAAAAGACCATACAGATGGTATTAAATGATAATTCTCTCTTGGAATGCTAGGGGACTGGGAAGCCAGAGGAAGAGACTAGCTCTATCCAGGATGGTAGAGGTTGATACACCAAACATCTTGTACAGGACACTATGGGGCATGGGAATGTTTTCATCAATAGTCTTATGAATTGTCTGAAGGGATGGGAGTTTTTCACAATTGATTCTATGAGACTTACTGGGTGATTAATCATGGGTTGGTAGTCAAGCCTTCTATTGAAAAATTCATTTGTTTTCCTTTCAAGTCTATGCACAAAATTATCCAGTAAAAGTTTGGGTATGTCCATTACCATGATGAATATGTCTGACCCTTACAATGAGAAGAAACTTTTATGGGACAAATATTTTTCTTTGCAGGAAATAAAGGATGGAAGGCTGACTTTAAGAGGGAATCTACAATTCATTGTCAGTAGAAGCAATATCTAAGGAGAGTCACCAATAGTTGACAGGTTGGCAGATTATTTTGAACATTAGATGGAAGCTACAACATGTGTTGATATCAATCCCACCACCATCAAAACTGTTTGGAGAGACAACAATGATGGGAGAGGTTCTATATCCAAAGGTTTAGATCAATCTTAGTATTTGATGATCTTCTACAACAAGTAAATGGATGTCATACTTGGGTTGAGGCAGGAAGTCTTTCTGATCATAACCCTATTTGATTAAACACATAAATGACAAACATGCAGTCCATTTGAGTTTAACCTGGCATGGTTAGATGAAGAGGAATTCCAAATTTTGGTCAAGAGGAACTAGAAAACATTTGACATCAATTCTGGTTGTATTCATGCTAGTTGTCAGTTTGCAGAATCCCTAAAGATAGTGAAAAGCAAAAAAATTGATTTCACTGGAGAGACACAGAAATAGAACAGGTCTCTGAAGGACAATGAGGCTGAACTGAACACTATATTTTGGGACAATGTTTAAGGTGTTTTCTCTGCAAAGGTATTGTTGAAGATCAAATATTTGGAATCAATGAAAAATAAAATTTGGGTTTAATGCAAATCATATTGGAGAATGAAGAACCCAGCAATGTCGTTGGAGTTTGGGGAGGAGAACTCTAAATATTTCCATCAGTTTTCTAATTTCAGGAAAAATGTTAAAACCATAAAGGATATGAAAATTGAGAATGAGGAGTCTAGTGAGAAGCTTCAATGTTCTCACAGCTTTGGGCGTTAGACACTTTGAAGAAACCTATGAGGAACTCGAGGGAGAAAATGTTGCTAAAATTGTAAAAGTGGCCACATTTTTCCCACAAATGGAAACATAAGAAGATAACCAGAATATGATCAAGGAAGTATCCAAGGATAATCTCTGAAGTGCTGGAAATAAGGCCTAAGAGGATTGTCTCCAAGGTAATTTCTCCTGAAACATTCTGATTTCTGAAGGGGAGATAAATACATGAGAAGCTATTGGAACTACACAAAAGGGATATCAGTCTATCAGAGCTAAAAAAATGTCTGCAATGGTTGTCAAATTATATCTATCAACAGATTTTGACAGATGTTGAATTTATCTAAGACTATTCTTGATTCACATTGGATTGAATGTGGCGATGATTAACTGGACAATGAGCTATGTGACATCAGTCTCATTTTAAAATATCATTAACGGTTCTAAATCCACTTTATTCAAGCCCTCATGAGGTCTGAGAGAAGGGTACCCTTTATCCCCATATTTATCTCTTTTGGTAGTAGAGGGTTTGAGTAGGTCTATAATAGTTGTTAGAAATTCTAGAATCATACAACACATTCAAGTTGGAGGTAATGAGCCACTTTAACATCTACTATTTGTTGACAATGTCATTTGTTTTCCAATTGTGCTGAGTTTGAAAACAAAAAGTGCCAAGAAATCATTAAGATTTATAGCAAATCTACAGCAATGGATTTGAATGTTCTGATATCTATTGTTAGTTTTAATGGTATTAATGAAGAAATAGAGAAACACTTGAAATCTATGTTTCCTTTCAATTATTTGGAGATGGAGGAGGGGATGTAATATCTGAGTTTTATATTAAAACCAAACAGGTATGGAAAATGAAATTGGGGATGGATTCTTGGGAATATTGAAAGAAGGATAAAGTTTTGGTGCAACAAGTGACTCTCCAGAGTGGGAAGACTTGTACTTGAGAAATCTGTCCTAAAGTCTATACCTGGATACTAGAATTCTCTGGCACAGATACTCAAGGGAGTGTTGGAGAGGATTCAAAAATGTTGGACTATTGGTTTGACTTTATGTGGAGAGGAATAAATGATAGAATGGGTCTTCCTCTAGAAAAATGGAAATTATCTAAGCCTAAAGCGGAAGGGAGTGGGGATTAAAAATATACACTCTTTTGGTTAGGATTTAACAGCCTAAAGCCTTGGGAGCCTGATCACCAAGGATAACATTTGGAAACAAATTATTATTCATATTACATCGCTCTAGCATCATTATTAAATTGTATTAGAAGTCCACGTAAGAGCATCACATAGGTATCCAACCAGAGGGAAGAACTCATGCCATTGTTCCTAATCATTAAAATATTTTTGGGCTAGAAAGTGGATCACGTCTCCAAAGTTGGAATTTGAGCCAATGTGATTATGGGACGCAATAATATTATTTTTCTTCCCCCTGAACTTATTCAGAGACTACAAACTAGAGGATACTTAATGCTAGACCAAATTGCTTACCAGATAAATAGAGATATCTAGAAACAAGGATGTAAGGGTTCTTTGATTTTGGGTCTGGAAGGTGAACATGATGACACTTGGGATATTTTTCTTACAGAATTAAAGAGAGGACACATTCATATTAAGGATGTACCAGATGAAGTGGTATGCATAAAGACTAAAACAGTACGCTTGTAGTCTATACAGAGACCAACTTATGTACAGTTCGATGATGGAGATGATAAGCATAGGAGGTGGTGTGGCAGTGGAACAATATCCAGAATGTGAAGGTACCAATGAAGACTAAATTATTATTCTGGCTTACATTGATGAATAGGGTCACCACCAAGGATCTGATTCAGAAAAGGAATAAACATTTGAATACTTTGCAAGAAGGATGAGGAACATGTTTCTCACTTATTTACTCAGTGCATAAACTGTCAGCAACTCAGGAGAGATCTATGTAAATGGATTGGTATCAATTTCATTTGGAAAATTAATACTGTTGAATCTTGTTTGAGATAATGGTTTCAAAGGTGAGAACTGAAGGATTTTAGTTCCATACCCCTCCTAACCCTTTGGGGTATTTGACTAGAAAGAAATGCCTTATTATTTCAAGTTTATTCACAAAGTTGTGCTATCTTTAAACTCTACAGGACACATACCAAAGTGAGGACTCCAAGGCAAGATGGAAATCTATTGATTGATAAAACCCTCTCGTGTGGATTTTCTCAAGTCACCTTCCAATATCCTAAGAAAAGTGGCATAGGGAATGTATTCTATTTGTTGGATGACCATTTTATCAAGCTCAAACTTCAAAACCAATCTGGGTGACAACACAAACAATATAGATGAATTTATGGAAATCAATCATTATGAAATTGGCATTGGATAAAAATCTTCAGCAAGTTCATATATTTGGGGATTCTTTGCTCGTAATCAAGTGGAATAATAATGAAAAAAGTATTCATGATATTGCAGTTCATGCAATAGTTGGTCAGTTGAAGGGGATTTCACAAACTTCCACAAGACACAAAAATTACATTTGCACATGTGTATAGGGAATTTAACTCACTGGTGGATTCACTCTCAAAAGAAGGCTTACATATGGCTGCATGGGTTATGATACAGGTGGAATCGGTGGTTGGGGAACTTCTTGAGATAAGAGGAACAATCTGAATATATCTACATATTACCTTTTTGCATTTATGTACTACAAATACACTGCTAATTTTTGGGGTAGAATATGGTACTGTCATGTTTATTTGAACATATAAGAAGATTGTAATATTTGTTTTTCATATAAAAACTGAAATTCGGTAATGAAGAATAGGTGAAACAATTAGGGATGATCAGTTAGCCGATGATAATAAATATAGTTTCTAGATTGGTTTGACCTTGGAGACTTGTTATCACAAGTACGACACGAATATAGCATGTGTTGATAGCACATGAAGCATGCGCATTTCATTATGACTGGAATAAAACATGCATTTTTTTCTTTGAAATGAAAAAGGTCCCTTCCCTTTTGCATGCAAAATTTGCAAAGTGAATCTCTTCTAGTATTCAACTGCAGTTGAAATAGTGTATGACGAGTTCATTTGTCCTACTTTGTTGAGTTGATCTAGCATACTAGTCTTTGAAAGTTTGAATGAGTTATTTTCCTAGCTTGCACTAGGTACTACCTTTTCCAAGGCAGGCACACTGTAACTAATAAGGTAGATAAACCAGTACCTTGGTTTTGAAATTTCAATAACCTTAGACTATACATTTTGATTTATTGATATAAAAGACAAATTATTCCTTCCTGAATGGGCCTTGGTTCAACACTTTTCATTGAACCCAGAGATACGGGAATATAGTTAACCTTTCATCTCATTAAGAAATTTAAACAAATTTCTAGAGATTTTTAAAATTTAGAGATCCAATAGTCAAAGACCATACAAGGTAAATGTAACTCAGTAGTGATAAACACTTACTTGGAGTTATCTTTTCCAAATATTCTCAAAATATAAAAATTTGCAAGCATTGATTCTCAAGGCTCGAATAGCATTAACAACCCCTACCTACTAAATGAATCACATGAATTAAAAGAAAAAACTTAAAAGTAAGGTTTTATCCAAGATGCAGATGTTTTCCTAAAGAGAACACTGAAGTAATTATTTAGATTTATAGATGCATATATATATATATAATCTTAATGGACTAGACATGAGACACTTGGATCATTTCCAATTTCAATGAGGCAAATTGTAAAATGATAGAAATCCAAAGTCGCAGGGGACATCAAAATTTTAAAAGTGAGGGGCACCCTAACAACCATGTTATCAATAGAGGCTCTACCCAACTATGGTGTGAATCATGACAAAGATAACCACACTAGAGGTTATATCTACTATGGCAAGTGAACCAATCCACATTACCTTGACAGAGATAAAGCATAAAGAATCCCTAGATGATATCTTCCTATATTCAACTTCACTGCAAACGAGCCCAAATTTTGTTTGAAAGGTCAAGTGTTGATAAATAGGAAGTTGTTTACACAATATTGACAACAATAAAATTGGACCCAAAGTCATTATAGTTCATGAAACCAAAAATTTATTTACATTTTTCTCTGAAGATGTTTCTCCTTCATCATGTAACACTTCAACATATTTGTACAGTCGTGATGAGAGTGGAGGAGGTACAACAGTGATGAGTCATGACACTGTTGTGGCATAGTGTGATGAGAAGGTTCTACAACAACCTTCCAATATTTATGGTGCACACTCAACATAGTAGTGAGGGTGCAATAGTGATTAGATAATGGCAGAGAAATTATTGGATTTGTAGGGCACATGCATGCCCAATCTCAATCTTTTACATTTTAGGTTGTTGTCCAAAATTAGTAAATTAGGTTCAATTCAGATTTAGAAGTTGCTTTTCTATTTTGAGTTTTCTTTTCCAGTTTTAGGAAAAGTGCTTTAATTAAGTGTATTTCTAGTTTTATAAGGGATATTTGATCCCAAAGACATAAGATAGTCACTTTGAACGGTTTGAACTTCTCTAGTTAAGGTACATATTCTAAGGAACCCATTGCATGCAGGCAGGCAGGCTGAGAACTCCATTCTAAGCACCTAGGGTTGAGATCTTGTGCATCATAAATATAAACCCTGTCCTACTTCTCTATATAAGTAGGCAGAGTCTGTCATAGGACATACAAAACAAGAGTTTGTAGTGATTGCTATTGTATAGTTTTATTTACAGTCAATAAAGAAAAACAAATGGTTTGAGTGTAGTAGATTCTTATTTTACTCACTATTAAAGTTTTCAGTTACCTATATGTTTGTAGATCTGGGCCTCTGGCATACCCAGAGTGGTTTTGAGAGATATTTAAGTTTATATCAATCTAAAGTTTTATTTTACACTTCTGCTTACCATGAATTGAAAGTTTGAACAAAAATATGGATAGTAAATGTTTTCCTTCCCTTCCAATTGAAAAAACCTTTATATTTTTTAATGAATTTGAGGATTCACATGGGAGTAATCTACAATACCTTGTAGGTTGTACTACTTTCCAAATGTTGGGTAAGATAATAAGTAGTCAAACAAGTAGAGTGCTTTACAAAGAAGATATCAGTGTATAACAAAGATTCATTCAACAAGGAAAGAAAATCCTAAACATAGTCAGTTCAAAGATAAACGTTATCAATTTCTCAGTAATGTAAACCAGTTATTGATTGCCTATTATGTCAAGTATTTTTTCCAAACACAATGAGGTATTCCAATATCAGGTAAATCAAAAATTTACTATAAAACATCGTTAAAAGATTGTATCGACACCCAAAATATTCATCTAAACTTAATATCTTATTAGGTGTGATCTTGGAGAAAATTAGAATTAAAAGTTAGCCTCCCTGGCCAAGAAGTGTTGAGGGATGTTTCTCAGAGCTTCCCGTGATAGTAATTGATTGCAGAGCTTCCTTTGGGCTCTATCATGTAATCCCCTTTTTATTTGGTTAATTTGATGCCACATGTTCCCCATTCCAGTAATTGATTTGGTTGATGGTTGGGATTTTGTTCTTTTAAAAATTCCTGTCAAGGTTATGAGTTGTCAATCTTGTGTTTTATTATTTTGTACTTAGGCTTTCAAACAACATGGTCAGAATCTTCTATTTCTGTTAATAATCTAAATTAGCCTTTAGTGACTTTTAGAGAATATTTTGGATCAGGTGTCTTTGTTTAATGAAAATATATTTAATAGTGAACTGGTGAAGTTCAGTGCTCCAACATAACTCAATGATTATTAGACACCCACATTCACATTGAGATTAGAGAGGTCCACACCAGACTCTAAAGATTTTTCAATCGCCACATTTTATTCATTTACGATTCTGTTCATAACAATCCCATCAAGCTAGTGACCCATGTCACTCTCTAAATTACCCTCCCGAAAAGGATGCAACAAAGTCACTCAAAATAGGGGCATGAATAATATAAGCTCATCGGTTCACTTTTGTATGTTCCGAATACTCGCTAGTATTTTCATAAATACAGAGGTACGGACATCGACTTATAGAAGTATACTTATCTTCAATTCTGCACATCTTTCCAACAACTATAACTCCTAGAGGGGTTTTGGAAGCTAGGGTTTGATGGCGAGGGCTCGTTGGTGAGCGAGGGAGCACAGTCTCCTTGCGGTGGCTTGGTAGGGGCCTATATCCACCTGCTCTCGACCTGGGGAGGGGTAGTTGATGGTTTGACAAATGTTTCATTTTTTGGATTGGGTTGGTGGACATCTGGGGGGTTTATGGATCTCAAGACTCCTTCTGCTAGCAACTTTTGAGTCGGTAATTTTTCCCTAGGTTTAACTTTTTGCTGCGGCGGCTGGCTAGCTGTGAAGATGCCGAAAGAAGACTTGGTAGATTACTTGGGTGACTTGATGGAGGAGGGCATATTCTGGTTTTCTCCGTCATGTGGTCCTGCAACTATGGTGGAGGATTTAGGGTGTGATTGGTAGGAGCTTCTGGGGTTAAAAAACCCCACGCCGCTTGAGGGGGAAAATTTCTCGCCGTTCGGGTACATATTCTTACCGCCTGCGGATGTCATGCTACTGGATGAACCATTCTATCTCTCGCTGGGGACTTATTATTTTTAACAGGAAGGTGATTTGGGAGGTTGCCATGGGATCGGCTGCTCGAGGCCTCATGATGGTATAAAGCATGAAGGAACCTGTGCAGGAGGAGGTCTTGTGGACTGCGTTGGGAAGGATACTCCGAAGGGTTTTGTTGGCCGAGCCATTAGGGCACGGGAGCAGCGAGGATTCCCTAGCATGGTCAACCATGAACCCTTGCATGGTGGAGGTAATAATGTCGACTCTAGTTCGTGTGGTAAGGGTAGGCGTCGGCGCAAATGGCCAAAGATGTCACCAATTATCAATTACACTGTGGGAGAGGATATAAGTTGGGACATGATGGAATCCTTGGATAAATTCACTCTGGTAGGGCGATTCATGGGAAAAACAATGTCTGTTAGGGCCGTCAACAATTGGGTAAATGATTGTTGGATGGGGGAATTGGGGGTTGTGTCGGTTCTTGAAGGATTGACATGGGGCTGGTTTGCATTCAATTCTGAGAAGGTGGAACATTTGAATTGGATACTTGATCGGAACTGGTCCTTCGAGTAGGCTCTGGTCTTGCTGAAGAAGTGGCACCCCATGTTTGATGCTAGCCGTGAACGAATTGAGGCGGTTTCAACTTGGGTTAGACATCCGAGTCTGCTGCTTCCTTTCTGGACCATGGAACATTTCATGCACATTGGTAACCTATTGGGTACCTTTCTGGAGGCAGATTTCTCCTTCAATAATACCAGTCTGAAGAGAGTGGCTCACATACTGGTTAGTATCAACATTAGGAATGGGATCCCTGGGGCTATGAGGATTTTGTGGAAGGACTATTCGCATTTGCAAACACTGGACTATGAGAATGTCCCTTTTCGCTACCGTCGATGTCATGAATATGGTCACCCAGCGATTACTATCCATTATCGAATCGTATCAAGGAAGGTCGACATAAGGAGGATATCAACTTTATTTTGGGTGGAGAGGGGGATATATCCGCACCCACATCACCACCACTTTCACCTGCGGGTCATGATATTACTTCTGTGGATGGCAGCGAAGTGGAAGTGGCACCTTCAGGAGAAATACAGGTGGCTGCTTGGGAGAAATTGGTCGGTGAACCCTTCCTTCTTGGTACAACGGGTACTCCCTCTTTTTCCCTTGCCTCATCATTTCATTTATTCACTAGACATTTGAATGTTTCTGGTATTGACTAGGTGGATGGTTTAAAGATACTATCCCTCAATTCTATTGAGATTCGGCCACCCATCTCTGCTGCTATTATTGAGGAATCACCCATTGGGGCGGTTTTGGAACCTGTCCTGCCTGATTCGGCTAGCTCTCCTACTGAATCCTTTGACACTGGTTATTTCCTGCAATCTTGCACCAAAGGTGGCTCTAGCAATTTGGGGAGAAACTCGACAGTCTCTACCAGGGGAAGGGGCAGAGTTTCACACTTAGCAAAGGCTCAGTCCCAAGCCAAGAAGGATTTTCTGGAAGGGAAGCAACTTTCGATTGATAGGGCACTTAGAGTAGTGAATGCTTGCAACAAGGGTAGGAGATGAAGGTCCTTTCTTTTAACTGTCGGGGTCTTGCTGGTCCCCATAAAAGATCGGCATTGTGGCGGGTGGTTGAATTAGACCAACCTGAGATTATATTACTTCATGAAATGTTGGGTGAAGGTTTCGAGGTTAAAACTAAGCTTGAGAACTGGTTTGGGGGTTGGTTTTTTGAAACTTTGGATGTTAGAGGCCGCTTAGGTGGCCTGGCTATTGGTTGGAATACTAGATGTGTGAAGGTCCTTAATGTCTCAGGAATGGAATCGGTCTTGGGCATCTCCATAAAAGCTCTGGATCTTGTAGACACTTTTGATGTTATCAATATTTATGGCCCATATCTGAATAGAATTCCGTTCTGGGATTCTATTATCAATCATCCGTTGTTTAGGGGGGGAAATCTGATTATTGGTGGGGATCTCAATTTCTCTCTGGGTCAGGAAGAGGTTTGGGGGCCACATGCTAGACCTGATATAATTTATGATTACTTTACAAGGCTCTTGGTGGATAAAAATTGGCTAGATGTGGAGCCTGTGGTGCTCAAGACCACTTGGAAAAATAATAGGTGTGGGGACAGGAGGGTGGCGAAGAGACTGGACAGGTTCCTTATTTGCAAAAGAATTGTGGACAATCGTTAACTCATTCATTAATGGGTTGGGTCGGGGGGCCTCTTGAATCATTATCCAATCTTTTTGGAAATCAAAGACGGGCCGCCCAAACTGTCCTCTTAAGTTCAACAAAACTTGGCTTCATGACGAAAGTTTTATCACCCTTATTACCAATGGATGGGATCCCTATAGACTGAGGACAGGGCTCTCAGCTGCTTTTCACTTTGCAGAAAATCTCATGAATCTAAAAGCATTGATTAAGCCTTGGGCTTTCGAAAAAAGGAAGAGGGATGTCAGAGATCTACCACATGTTGAAGCTGAAATTGTAGCAATCCATGAACAAGTGGGTGGTGGACTTCTTGATCGTGGAATTTTATGCTCTGAAAAGGCTGGAGGGCTGGAGGAATTTTTCTCCTTCTGGAAAGGGAGGAAACATGGTGACTTAAGATCAGGGCAACCTGGCTTGAAAGTGGTACAACACAAAAAAATTTCATGCTTATGCTAAAGGAAGGAAGGCTGTCAACACTGTCTGGAGTCTTGAAGATGAAAAAGGTAATTTACATGATGCCTTCAACAGAATGGCCTCTATGGGGGTCAAACATTTCAAAAAACTGTTCAACGCTCCTACTCATGCTACTCTTGCTGAAGTCATTAGAACTACGCAGATGTTTCTGGGCTTTGTGGGGATAGAAGAAAATCAATCCCTGATGGAGGAGGTGTCGGAGGAGGAATTAAAGAGTGTGCTGCAAAGTTTTCAAAAGGATAGAAGTCCCGTCCCAAATAGTTGGATGATTGAATTTTTTCTAGAGATCTTTGACCTGTTGGGTCAGGACCTCTCACAGGTGGTGGAAGACATTAGAATCACTGGACGAATTCTGGCTTGCTTTAAATCTACTTTCATTGTGCTTATCCCTAAGGTGGACAATCCTTTGTCCCTAAATGACTTCAAACCTATCTCACTCTGTAACTGCATCTACAAGGTGGTCTCGAAAGTGATTGCTAGTAGATTCAAGCAAGTTCTCTCAGAACATATTTCGAAGGAACAATTTGGTTTCTTGGAGGGCAGATTGATCCATGAAGCTATTGAGGTGGCCCAGGAGGGTCTCCATAGTATGAAGGTCAATAATATCAAAAGAGCTATATTCAAAATTGACCTTGCTAAGGCATTCGACAAGGTAAGTTGGCTTTATATATGTTTGCTATCAACACATTTGGGTTTTGGCATTGCTTTTATTAGATGGGTTATGAGCTGTATCTCTACTGTTTCCTTTTCGATTCTAATCAATGGAGCCGCTTCACCTTTCTTCCATGCTGAATGTGGGTTGTGGCAGGGTTTCCCTTTGTCACCACTACTCTTCCTTTTGGTGGCTGAAGGTCTTAGTTGGGCCATTAAGGAGGCGATTAGGTTGGGAGATTTCATAGGGCTGCAACTCTCTCAGAACCTCCACATCTCACATTTGCTATTTGTGGATGACATCTTGGATTTTTGTTCGGGCTCTGTCAGGGATTTATATGCTTTGGATGATATACTCAAACTCTTCTCAAAATCATCTAGCATGGACATTAGTGTTGGTAAATCCACGGTCATCCCATATCTATTATCCAGGGAGGAAGAACAGGTCCTATTGGATCTTTTACCGTTTCATATCACAAGTTTTGAGGAGGGACTACACTATTTGGGGTTCTTTATAAAACCTAATGACTATCGAAAGTGGGATTGGGTCTGGCTTCTGGAGAAATTGGAGAAGCGTCTCAATTTTTGGAGCCATTGTTGGTTGTCCAGGGCTAGCAGACTCGTGTTGGTCAAATCTGTTTTAGAGGCCATTCTAGTGTACTGGATGTCATTGGCCTGGATCCCCAAAGGTATTCTTGAAAAGTCCCATCGAATTTTCTTTTGTTTTCTTTGGGATGGAAAATAGGAAGCTCATGTGACACCATGGGTCAGGTGGGAAAATATTGTTGTTCCAAAAGGATTGGGGGGTTGGGGCCTCAAAAAAAATTTCCATTTTGCAAAATACCTGGTGGCAAAAGGTTACTGGAGAATTCTACATATGGAAAACCTTTGGACCTATGTGATGATCCAAAAATATATCGAACCTCTCTCACTGGAGGACTGGATTCGAAGACCCGATAAAACTCATGCGGGGGGTTCCACATTCTTGAAATCTGTCATAAAATCCTTTGATGTTATTGGTGGTGGATTGGCCTGGAGTGTCAAAAATGGAAGGAAACTTCGTATTGGGGAAGACCCATGGGATGGGTGTTTGCAACAACATTTGCTTATGGAAAACACTATTCTGGCACTGATGTAGGTGGGTATTATCCATCTGCATCAGCTTGCGGCTCCTGAACAATTGGTTAGATGGACTCAATATTGGATTCAGGTTGGGGATATGGGGCTTGATGCACCTTTCACCAGGGACCTGGAGAGATATATCAGATCACTCACAAGAGATCATATAATTCTGCGCAATTAGGAGGATGTTTTAATTTGGGATTCAGCTCTTGCGGGTAATTATACACCAGAGGTAGGTTATATCATGCTGAGTGGCATGGGGATGGATAGAGCGGTGGTCTGGTGGTGGAAAACACTTTGGAAAATCAATTGCCCACCAAAAAACAAACTATTTATGTGGTGTGTGTTGGAGAATAAGGCTCCAACCTGGGACAACTTACAAAAGAGGATCTTTCATGGTCTGCGCTGGTGCTCTCTGTGTAAAGGAGATTCTGAAACTATTGTTCACCTTTTCCTTTTATACCCATATATCTTAGCAGTCTGGAAGGAATTTTCAAAAAACTTTGGAATTAACTGTATTTGGAGAGGAGACAACATTCTTCTTGCATGGGAAGAATGGAGAAGAACCTGTCCGATTGACTCTATGAAAGCACTCCCTCTCCTTGTTATTTGGGGAATATGGATTTCCTATAACAACTTAATATTTTCTGGAAAATGATGTGCCCCCAAGATTATTGCTTCGCTGGCTTGTGGGATTATGGAAGCATTCCCACGTCATATCAGAGCAAGGAGTCAGCGACATTCTCTTGAGGTTGTAATTGACAAGACTGCCCCATGGGATTTTTTTGATGGGGCGGCACAAGAAAACTGATGTGGTGGGGGTGCACTTCTATATTTGTGAGATGGACATTGCTTTAATATCACGATGGGTTTAGGAGAAGGAAGCAATAAATTTGTTGAGCTCCTTAGTCTAAAACTGTTACTCATTTTCGCAGCAAAGAAAGGGTGTCGTACTCTGGTTTGTTTTGGTGACTCAATGAATGTCATCATTTGAGTAAAAAAGACTCAGGTGTGCAGACACTTGAGATTGGAAAATATTCTCATTTCAATTGCTAATCTTATAGACACATTTGATTCATTCTCTTGTAGCCATGTCTACAGGGAGAATAACAGGGAGGCGGACTTGGCCTCAAAGGAGGGTATTCTTTTGATGGAGGGACAGTGGAAGATATGGGAGAAGCTTGATGACATAGAACAGACATATTATCATCGTCCTTTCATCGAGGGGGTGGCCCCTCCTTGATCCATCGGCAGCGCTATTACTTTTGACCTTTTACGAGACTGTTTTGCTCAAAACTTTGTTGTTGTTCTATTAGTGCTTTGTCATCTATGACTATACTTATTGGTCCTACATGATCGAAACTATATGTTTATATTTATGATCGATACTTATATGATGTTTTTTGGTACTATCTAATACTTGAGACTTTTGAGTTTGGTCGGGATTGTCTTCTCATCCTGATATCCATTGTATATGTTTATCTTTTGACCCATTGTTGGGTACTTATTTGAATACATAGTGCTGTGTATCTGAAAAATGTAATTTTGTTACTCGAAAGATGAAATAAAATTATGCTTTTTTTCCAAGGAAAAAGATAATTGTAACTCCTAGAGCTCTACACACCCGAGCAAAATATAAAAATATGCAACAATAAATAAAACAACTCTTAACTTGTTCTAAGAGTATCACATTCACATGAAGTATTATATAATTCTGAGTTAGTAGTGATTGCACATGTATGAATCCACACGAGCCACTAAAAGCAGTTTTCAAGTTAGCATCCTTGAAGATGGGTGGAGTGTCCATTCAAAAACATTGGGTATTCTAATTTCTACATGGTGCAATCCAGAAACAAATATCATAATTTGACACCGATTTTAGCACCAACCATTGCTACAATAAGAATGATAGCACTAAAAGCATTCAGGGAAATGTTCCAAATGATTCAAATACTAACCCTCTGAAACACATACTTGAATGACTTATATAAATTTCCCTTACTCTCTTAATAAAATAGACCTTCAACGATAACACTGTAAATCATCATACCTATCCACCAATGCTAGTGAACATAAGCACTTGATTAAAATTGAATTTAACCACTCTGCAAGCAACCATTGATAAAACTTTGTTTGCAAGTAGAAAATGATTACAAAACATTTTATTATTGTATGAGAATATAAAGAACCCACCTATGACATATGGCGAGGTTCCATTCCTTCTCGAGCATCTTTGACCTCTAATTTGAGAGGTGGGAGTTGGGGATGAGCCCTTGGGAAGATTACAAAAATAGGTCCCTACATCGTTGGCCCATGATTGTTGTTGTCCATACTCGTGCCCTGTTGTTGTTGTTCCTCTGCCATTTTTCCTCTTCACGTGAAAGACAATACTAAATTTCTTAGCCTTTGCAGCCTATGTAAGGAAAATGAACTTGATTCCAAGATGGCGTTACGGTTCCATTCTCATGCCATGTTCTATTGTTCCTCTACCATTTTTCCTCTTTAGGTGAAGGACAATACCAAATTTCTTAGCCTTTGCAGCCTGTGGAAGGAAAATGAACTTGATGCCAAGATGGCCTTACAGTTTCATTGTATCATTCGTGTGCAAGATATACTTATTTTGATTGAAAATTATTTAAAAAAAAAATAGGGTTGGAAGACATATCCTTGGTGGGTAAGGACAAAAAGTGTAATTTATATTGGTTCGAATAATAGATATCAACTCCCCAAGGTCACCATATGCTTATTTATATTTATTTTGATTGAAAATTATTTATAAAAAAAAAAGGGTTGGAAGACATATCCTTGGTGGGTAAGGACAAAAAGTGTAATTTATATCGGTTCAAATAAGAGATATCAACTCCCCAAGGTCACCCCATGCTTATTTCACACCACTTTTTAAGGTGGGGAGGGCCATACTTACATTTTTTTATGTGGCGGTGGTTGTGGTGGTGGTGGTGGTGGGCATGGCTTCCAATGATTTGATTCAGTTTCTTGTAGGATCCTATCTTGGTTTTCTCTAAGTCGGATACTGACCTAGAGTACCCATTAGTCTCCAATAATCTAAATTTAACCATTAGGAAGAACAATGGAAAGAGAAGGAGGAAAGTCCACTCGGATCAGCCAATGTGGGGAAACGAGTCAACAACAATCAAGGAAATTGTTAATGAGATTTTGGATTCATAGGATGCACTATTATACATTTTCAGACCTTTTAGAGTATATTCGGCCATAAAGGTTGTTACCTAATGATGATATTGTCCTTAAATGTTAGAGGGGTGGCGGGGTACCCCGAAGATTGTGGCCCTCAAGAGATTATTACATTTGGTTTGTCTAGATGTCCTATTATTTTGGGAAATGATGGTCTCTGGTTTGAAAGCAAGGGAGTTTCTCTGGATTATTCTCCACACATGGGATTGTTGTTTGGTTGATGCTACATGCCTTTCAGGAGTCCTTCTTTTTTCTTGGAACCTTGCTCGTATTAGACTTAATCCATTTCCTATTTGTGGGGGTATCTTATTGAAATGTTTTTGTAGGGTTTTGGATATACCCCTACACATTATCAACTATTGTGGCATTTATGTTGATCAACTGGACTTCTAGGAGGATATTGAAAGGTGTGGTCTAGTCCTTGGTTGTTCTTCCCTTGAAATTCTAGCGGGGGGCCTCAAATTTACCACCACTACTTAAGGAATCATGGGGATCCAAATATCGGACTAAACAGATGGCCCCTTGGTTTCAACAATACATTATAGATAACAAATTGGTGGATATTGAACTGATCCCCTCGGCTCCTACCTAACGTAACAGGCGGGTGGAAAATGTTACTGTGGCCAAAAGACTTGACTGATTTTTATTGGAAAAATATTTTTATTGTAAGGATTAGTTCATGGAAAATATCATCTACTTCAAACATACCCATGGGTCACTGGGTGATCATTTGTTTTCAAGGATTAAAAAGAAGAAGGATGACAATAGAAAGGACTACTTAGATACATTCCTACAAAATTTAGTTGTGAATTTCATTCTTGCTAGTAGGGATACTTTAAAGGAACTCATCCTGGTGAAGCTACGTCAACTGGTGTAGCTAGACGTTCGATGGTCGCAAATCATGAAAAAAGTTATATTGAAGTTATAAAATCACTTCAGACATATGGGACTTGTAGGGACTCTTACATTGTCGAAGGATCAACAACTAGCTATGATGCTTCTAGCTAGGTATCAATATGATACTCATTCTATTACCTAATTCATAATTGATGTAGGAACCTAATTTTCCTTTGGCACACGCTTAACCGGGTTTGCTTCAATGGTGCAACAGGGATACAGATGGTCAAGAGAAAATTCATGCAATTTCTTTGTTGGATCTCTGAAGATTGAGGTGCATAGCACCAATATTACTAATAGAAGGTGGACAATTTACAAGATTTACACTTCATTGTCAAATTTACAATTTTCCAGGACACAATTAAAAATGACTAACATAAATGACTAACTCATATTCTTCTAGCTAGTCATTTTTTATGCCGTGACTAAATTAGTCATTTATGTTAGTCATTTTTAACATTGTCACTTATTATCTAGTCATATTTGTTAACTGGTGACTAAATTAGTCATTAATTTTAGTCATTTATTGTTGGGTCAATCAAACTTGCTCATATTTAGTAGTAAATCATTTGAAAAACCTGTGGTGACTAGAATTTTTAGTCACCTAGTAGCTAATTCCTTATTTTGTACTAGTGGTACCTATTCGCAGGCCAAGGAGACCTCCCTTTCCATTAATTGCCTTTCCTCGAACACCTTTGTATTTTCCTTGATTATGGCCTCCTTTTCTGCCTTTATCTACTGAGGCTCCTATTCAGTGCTTTGCACTTGCTGTTTGGATTGGATTAACTAATCATTGGCTATTGTTGCATAATCTCTTATCTCCTCACTTATTGCTAGCTGAATTCATGCCAGCATTGACATTGGAAGCAGGTTTAGGTTGAGCTCAATCAGTTCGTGCCCTATTATATTAGCATCTATGTCTTGGTCTCCTATTTTGATCACCTATGGAAGAATATGAACCAATCACACTTTTGTCCTGATGTCCACTTCGACTGCCCTTTGTACCACTCCTTCCTGCAGTATCCTCATCTCTAGAACTGCATTTGTGAGTGTCTGTAGTAGTTGCATAACCATATTTAAATACCTTGTTGCATGTTGTGTTACCTTCACTTGATTCCCATTGGTTTCCGTAGTGATCGCTGCCAAGACTTTGTTTTCTTATTCATCAAAGAGTATTGAAGTTCTGCTCCCCTCACCTTGCTTGAACTGGCTCTTTTCCCGTGCTTCTTCTTATTGTTTATCTAACTCTAACTCTGTTGGATTTTCTAATGATGCTTCATCTTGTGAATTGTCTTCATCCTCTGAGTACTTGGTCTCCTCTTGATCCTTTGGGATATCCATTGGTGGTCCATCTCCTTGGTCCTACAGTTCTTCTTTACTTACCAGAACATTCCATTTCGTCGACCATTCTTCTCTAATGGCATCCATCTCCTCATCAATTATCTTATTATATGTTGTAATCCATTTCATTTTTGGGTCTTGTCGTGCCTGAATGTTTATGGCATGGTGTCCCATTGCCAACTATGCAATCCTTTGGTACTTCTTTGCAGATTTCTCTGTTAGTCATGGTACCTTGACTGATTTCGCCTGTAATGCATCTAATTAAAGGTAAAACTGGATGTTGTTAGTAGTTTTCCTTTCTTTTTCAT
Source organism: Pseudotsuga menziesii (assembly GCA_001517045.1). NCBI lineage: Eukaryota > Viridiplantae > Streptophyta > Pinopsida > Pinales > Pinaceae > Pseudotsuga > Pseudotsuga menziesii. The sequence continues at coordinate 153,575 of LPNX010442065.1, forward strand.
TTAGCACCCACAAGTTTTTATACCTTGCTCCTTGGAACAGTGTTGACAATGTTAATCTCCATTCCTTGCTAATGTGTTGGTTCCATCAATCCATTTAGGGTGATGAGTATTACTAACCATTAGTAAGTGAATGGAGTATCGACTTCTTGTGCCAACATTTCATCCTCCATTAGCTCATTCAGTAGAAACAAGGACCAATTCATTTGTATTTGTAACGAACCCGAAATTCCTCAATGTAAATTCATAGAAAATGGGGCTAAATTTTTCACTTTTACACTTTCAACAAGTCAACCATGTTCTCATACTATCCATAGAAAAATCAATGGATAAAATACATGACATAGCTTGATTTCGAATCAAAACACTGGCAGAGTTTTCCCAGCACTGGCTATGGGGATTAATCTCAGCAAACTTTCTTAAACAACACAAAATGCAGAGATAAAAAATATACTGAATATAAATAAGCAAAAAAAATGTCACTGGAGAAATGATTCCTCCATATGTAGGCAAGGAAGAATTCTTGCGTGTTACAGATCTGGTTTCCATCTGAAAGGTAGATAAAATCCCAAATCCAACACACATAGAATCCCCTAAAATGAATCTGGTTTTCAATTCATAGGTACAACGAATTCAAACACAGAATCTCATAGAATGGATCTGGTTTTCTTCAATTTAAAATCAAAATAATTTCAACAAATTGTAGGTGATATTACAAAACATAGATCTTGGCATTTCAATTAAGGAATAAAACGATTTCACCCAAATCGTAGATGATCTCATGAAAACATAGATCAGGTTCTTCAATTCATAAATAAAACAATTTCAACAAATTGTAGGTGAGCTCACAAACATAGATCCTAGCATTTCAATTTAAGAAATAAAATGATTTCACCAGATCGTAGATGATCTCATGAAAACATGGATTGAGGCATTCATTTTAGAAATAAAACAATTTCGACAGATAGTACATGATCTTACAAACGTAAATCCTGGCATTTCACTTCAGGAATAAAACAGTTTTCCATAAAGAATTAGAAGGGTTTGCACCACATTGAAATAAATTCAACAATAGTTAAGAGCTGCGTTTCCAAATATAGAAGGGAATACAAACAATAAATTTATCTGTGTTTTCCTCAGATGTATATCATAAACTCATCCAATAAAAGAATTAGAAGATTCATTACCAAATTCATATAAGAGTTCTCATCTGATTGTGTACATTTCTACTGCTACGCGACTAGCTACTGCCAGCTCTCACCATCCTCACTGGGAACCTAAACTCCAATAAGATTCTTTTTTCCCCAAAGTCCCCCCATTAGAGTGAAACTCCCATTTCTTATACATGATGCATTTGTCTCACATGAGGACACATGGCAGAGCCAAAGGTCCATGTCCCTTCTTCACAAGGAAAAATCGACAAGTATCAAGCCACATCTAACGACCAAGTCCCCACGTCATTTCCCTATATAATGTTTAGTGTTTAAAAATATGTATAGATATTTTTCGACCACACTAGTAATGTGATGAAATTGTAGTCTCTTAGAATGCCCAACCTAGCTTTATAAGAAGAGTCTAAAATGGTGCATTTGGAAGACATTACAACCTCAACATGGCTAACTAAGGATCAATGGTTGGCAAGTAAATAGCCTTATTTTATTTACCAATAAGCAAATCTTGATAAAAGGTCATTTCCCCTCAACCAATACCTAAAACCAAATTTCCTAGATTTGTCTTTTATATATCTAGGGTTACTTTTAATACATAAAAATAAATTTGATCTCATCTTTTTATATACTCTGCATGTTTTCCCGTCGTGGTCTAAGGGGATGTTACATACTTTCTCCCTTAGAAGTAACACTATCCTCGGTGTTACATATACATCCAAGGCTTTGGGTTCTTTTCCTTCAGGTTCTTATTGCTTACTTCCACATCATTCGTGATGCCTTTCAGTTTTGTTTTTATCTTATTCATTCTTTCATGATTCCTGCAATATTTTATCCTTCATAACCTGTACTCTGTAAGGAATTACGTCTACCCAGAATATCATCATATTCACACATACTTCTAATGTCAACAGAATATTGTATAAGTAAAACATGTTTTACTCGTCCTCTTTTAGATTGTCATTTTTATGGAAATTTCTTCATGCGTACTTTAATCCTTTAGATTAACAGGATTCCATCATGTGTTTTTAGGCCACCAACTTGAAATATGAAACATACCATTGTATGTCTTCTATGATTAACATCAACCGTTTAGGCTTAAATAAAAAATCCAACACTATTTAATTTTAGGATTTATAATGGTTCAGGTATTCTAGTTTACTTTATTTATCGATAGATAAACACATTACCTCATAGGAACGAAAACACATATACCTTTTACAAGTATTATTAAATACCTTATGGGTCCCCTTGGATTCCCTCCATCCAAACAAACACAGTTCCACCAGTACTCCAAGTACTAATCCAAGCTACCCAACACAAGGACAATACCCTTTCCCGGGAATATCTCCTACCTGTGTTATTTAGGGTACTTAACTGAGCTCAAGCACTTCCTTTCTCAATACCATGATACCCGAAGGGTCTTCACAGAGCCCCTGCTCATGTGACAGTCTCTTACAACATAAATTTGTGTGGAAAGGAAGTCTGACCCTATGTCTTACACCTAGGTGTCCCTAGGATGCATACTGGTGCTTAGCTGGATGAGGGGAAATATGTACCTCCTGTACATATATGTAAACATGTACCTCCTCTATGTACTTCTTTTTAGTTTCACCTGTTCCAAATGTCTCTCATGTCATTTGGTTGCTTGCAGACAGGGATCATTGGTTCCCATTATGGCTCTTTATGTTATTTCCATAACCAAGTCTGTGATGCCTGCACTTTTCCATGAATAGTCACAATCACAATATCAAACTGTATAACAATTAATATTTCATGTAATGGTTCCCACCGATAAACAATGTTATTTTTTTTCAATGGGCATAAGCAATCGGGTGTGTGAAAGAAGTTGAGGGACCTTTTAGATGCAATGGTGGAGTGAAGTCAATCACTCTTAATCCAAAAAAAAGGAATCATCCGAAGCAATCCCAAACCTTCCAAGCCTAGTCCCAAGGCTACCAATAGGCATGCCAACTAGGATAGTAAAACAAATCGCGCCTTGTTTTAGTGGATAAAATCACGTGCATGATTTCGTTCACTAAAACGGAGGTGCAATTTAGAAAGCCTTTTTTTTTTTAAATAGGTCGAGGCCGTCTTTTTCTCCTCACCGTGCAGATATTAGACAAAGGAGGAGAAAATCTCGATTCGGCGAAAGCGTTTTTGGGTGTGTCAAATCCCTCCATCTCCACCTTTGGATAAACCTCCTCTTTGTGAGGTATTTTCCTCATTTCTTTTCATGTTTTTTTCTCTTTCTTCATCAATTTATTTGCCCTAGTTTTAAAAATTAAACCATATTAAATTAAGTTATGGCCAATTGAAACAAAAACCCAATGGAATTGCCCAATGGAAACAAGAACCACAATGTAATTGGGTAATTGAAACCAATTCACCAATTTAATGATAAAAATTAAATAATTTTGATTATTTACCAAAATTCATACCCAAAATTCCCATGCCCCTAGATTGAAAAATTAAACCATATTAAATTAAATTATGGCCAATTGAAACAAAAACCGAATGCAATTGCCGAATGGAAACAAGAACCCCAATGTAATTGGCTAATTGAAACCAATTCCCCAATTTAATGATAAAAATTAAATAATTTTGATTATTTACCAAAATTCATACCCAAAATTCCCATGCCCAATGGAAACCAAAACCCCGATTAACTCAAAAAACACATGAATTTTACTATTCCCATATGCATATTCACAAGGATCCTTGTGAATCCATACCAAAATCCACAAATATGCAAAGTTTGTCAAGAACATTGCAAGTTTGCATAAGTAATTTGCATGCCCAATGTAAACCAAAACACCAATTAACTCATAAAAAACAAACGAACTTCACTATTGTGAATCCAAACCAAAATTAACAAATACGCAAAGTTTGTCAATTATTTTGCAAGCTTGCATATACAACTAAAAAAAATCAAGTAGAATTCATATATTCCCCTAAAATACATAAACAAACATGGTAAATCCCTTGCCTCTATCCGAAATATCGAAGTTTCTCTTCCAAGAACATCAATAAACACCTTATAATGTTGATGAAACTTCTCGAAGTTGCTCTTTAAAGGACATCAATAAAAATCTTATAGTTTTGATGAAACTTCCCAATCCAAGTGTCAAAATAAGGTATAGAAGCTTCCCATGCTTTTAACAAATATTCTGTCTTGAACGAAGGGTACTTTTCAGTTAAGGTCAAGACAACAAAGTTCAACAATAGACTCTATGAACGTGAAGATACATCGGTAGGTTGATGTATTTGATTAAACATTCCAATCACATACTAGATCATACATGATATTTAATCCAGTGGAACCCTTGCAACTATAAAATCCATAAAGTTCTGCTAAATAGCCTTTGGAGTCCAAAACACATCACACTACAACAAATAATTACATATCTAACAAAATCGTTGCCTATACTGGTATTTTATTCATCAATAGCACATTATGCCACCTATTCTAAGGTCTAGTTGTTACCTCTACCCACAATCTGGGAGCTGGTCCTACAAAGGCAATAATCAGCACCTCACAATTTCGACGAAACTTCATAATCCAAGCCTTAAAACAAGCTAGAGGAGCTTCGTAATCAACATATGCACTCAAGACACTTTATGTACACATGAATGTACTTAAAGATTGGAATTAATACTTGAATTTAGGACATAAATAGGAAATGAAAAAATGTTAAATGTTTATTCTTTATTGTAAAATTCAAGATCAATTTTTAAATTTACATGATAGATTTAGTTTATATGTCATTAGTTATATAGTTTTCAGTTCTTAGATATGTCATTATATCATGTGTTTATATTTCTAATGATATTTTATTTGTATTTATGATTGAAGTGGCTACTATGGATCATAACAATGCAGAGATACTGAGGTTTATTGTCCATTTGAGAGAGATTGGTTGGGCTTGGAGGGGTGGAGATGAGCTCCACTACTCCTTGTCAGATTCATTGTTGTCTATTGTTGATACGATCGCAAGATTGAATTATTCTTTGTATAGCATCGCATCTTACAGGGAGAGGAAAAGACAACAATATGCTGATGGGTTAAGTTACAACGAGGTAAAAAAAATGAAAATAACAAAACAAGCCATCTATTCATTGTTTAGACTACCTGGGACGGATGACATTCCGGAGATCAGCAGGCCACATATTTCTATTGAGTGGTGCACTTTTCCACCCATCAAAGACAATTGGATGGATAGGTGGTACATGGTTTTTGACATTCCCCCTCACAACAATAGGGAGGTACCTATGTACTTCCTCCAAAAATTGTATGCAGAGTTTGTGATGGGGAAACATGTCAACTATTTTGACATGTTGGGCTTCCAGGGAATTGGTAGGGGGATGCCCCAACACCGACCCCATTCTAGGAATAGAGATGCCAATCCACAGATACCTGTACCCTGTGCCCAACTACCGAGGGTAGAAATCCCTCCTACACATGACATGGTTTCCCAGACACAGGATGCATTTTTTACTCTAGCTGAGATGGTCTCTCAACACATGACCACTAATGACCAGAGAGCGCCCTCTTCCTCTGCTGGTGTACAACCACTAGCTTCTGGTGGTGGAGGGACATCTATTGGTGGGGATAGACCAACATCCCATGTGCCTCATAGTGAGCCACACATCTGCACAATGTGTGGGGGAACCTGTTATGGTCCTGGACCAAGACATGGTACCACTACGATGACTGGTGCTCAGGTAAGGACATTGTTTTAAAACTTTGTTATTGTTCAATTTTTAATTGTTCCATACTATATGTAACATATTAAAAGATTTGTAATATATATACAATATTTACTCTTGCAGGAGATTGATGCCTCTCACGGGGGTGGTACTGCACCCGGTGTGGTTGTACCCGAGTCCCAAAGAACCACCATTGAGGTAATATTTAAACACTTGTCATTTTGTTATTACATATAATTTTGTTAATGCATTTGTTAGTCTTGATTAATTTATTAAATTGTCTAATATTTACAATTTTTGAAGTTGCAGGAACCCCACTTAGAACGTGATGCTGGAGACATTGATATCAATGACATAGTCCAAGGTGGAATTTATGATTACTTGAGAATGTAAGTACATGGGTTATGATTGAATCTTGTTCAAATTATTTAAATTTCTTACTGTACATTCCTTTATAGATCGCTAATGTAAATATAATTTTTAAACTTGTAGATGTTATTAGCATCTGAAGAGGGGCAAGCAATTTATGGAAACGGTCACTCCCATGGTGGAGATATGTCCCAGGAAGGGGTAAGTATATTACAACATGTTATTTTTTCATTACATATTATTCCATCCATTCAAATCCATGTCTAACTATGGTAACACTTTATGAATGCAGACGTCATCGCAGATCCCTATACTGCCTCTTTGGTTTGGATCTCCCCGTAGTACAAACATAGATAAGGGGTTTTTTTACACCAGACGAGGTCCCTCTTCCTTGAACAAAGCAAGTGTGCATGAGGATCAACCTACTCATCCCACGGTAATGTACACACTTCCAATGGCAATTATTGGTTAGCTATGAATTCACTTCACAAGTGGTTTTTCTTAATGTTATTCTCGCATGTTTATAGCATCAGGATGTAGGGTCATCCATGCCAGACCTTAGTGGGATTGTTTATGCCACTCTCAATGCCGCATCTACAATAGGGATAAGTCACACCGAGGTACATCTACTTGAATATTTGTAATTATACATTTCATTTGTATTGTTTATGGACATGCACGATGTCTAACTATTTAATCATTTGGTGAATGTAGCCACACCTTGGTCCATTAGTGCACGCAAATAAGGTTGTTATTCAACCTACGGCTCCCCTTACTACTAAAGAGTCTGAGCGTAATCCACTAGAAATGGTTTTTTCGGTGAGATGTTCATTTTTTACATAATTGATTAGTACTTTCATATTCATGTACATGTTGATACTTCTTGAGATAATTGACATATTTTTTTTATTCGCAGAGAAGCATGGCAGAGAGGATATCTGCAAGGCAGAGGATAACAGAGGCACCTATACCCTCGACACCAGAGGCACCTATACCCCTGATGGATGCAATGAGTCTTTGTTTTATTTACAATTGAGTCATATTTTAAATTTTCAAAACTTTGTTATTGATAGACAGTACTAGTTCAGTTACCTGATCAAGAAATATTGTCAATGATTTGCACTCGCGAGAGATGCAGAGTGGTCGTAGACAGATCCGAAAAACATCAGGGTCTGGGAAAAACAAGATAAAGTTAGATTTTTGATGTGTTAGTCCAGGATAAATATGTATTTTTATGTACAATCCAGAGTTAGATTATAGGGGCGCAGTCCAGGACATATGTACTTTTGTTTGCACATGTACATCAAATATGTTTTTGATACACGTACATTGACAGGCCATAGATAGGCCTTCTATTTTTGTATTATAACTTTCATGATATAAAAAATATTTCATATCAAGGCTCTTGAGATATTCATGTTTCAGTCTTTTAAGTGTGATTATACATGTGTGGTGAATAATGTTTCTATGTGTAATGTTCCCAATTTTTTATAGATTTTACGATTGCATGGAGATATCAGTTATAAATTTGAGAACAATGCACAATTACAATATTACGTAATGACAAAAATGTACATATTAATTGTTTTTTACCATGATCCAATTGCATATAGAATTTTATATTAACAATGTCAAATTGTATTAAAAAAGATGGAACATAGGTCTAATACACATTTAAGCACCCAGCACAGCTAAGCAATTGATCCAACTTGGTGGAATACAAAAGCACCTTACCCACATAACAACCTAACAAATGTTTAAAGGATGCATGAAGTTGACACACTTAAGTGATGCACTAGTGTGGTCTACATAAATAAAATTATTGTTTGACATGATGTCTTTCATCTAACGAATACATGGGATACACATCAAACCTAAAAGTATTCAAGTAATATAATTCAAAATAATGGTTATGACTATATCCTACACATTATGTATGTCCTGCACATTATTTTATCATTTTGTTAATGTACATGGCATTTGATGAATGGCCTCGAGTAACAACTTTGAAAGAGATGAAATTTATGTGTGATTTTATTATAGTTTAAATTGATTAGAGAAGTACTATTCTGAATCTTGTTTTATAAATTCATGTTTATGAAGTATTATTCGAAGCATTCGTAGTGTAAAGATATATATATTTTGTAATAATGGCGTAATAGAATGGCCACTTGTTTCTAAAGATAAACATGTTCCATTACATGGTTACTGACGTAATGGCATTGTCTCCTCCTGGATTTCATCGTACAAATACTCACATATCTTTTATGAGGGGAAGATCTACAATTGCCTTCAAGCTTACCTTTATGTGCAAAAATCTCACATTCACTTACTGAGCAAAACCCTAGTTTCCAAAATTGACAAAACAAAATGATCCCTTGTCCATGGACCCAAAGTAAAGGGCCACTCTAACACTATCACAATGTATTGAATCCAACGGATCCAATGGTTCATTGATCCGAGCAATGGTCATCAATCTATGGAACGTTGAATCCCACCTCCTACAGGCTTTTAGGGACACCCATTGAATCCCTAACCGGGGCATAGAGTGGAAATCGTGCATCAGAAAGGGATTTCAATGGGTCGTGTAAGCGTGTTTAGGTAGGTTCCATGTGGGAACACTAGCCACATGTTCACAGTCAAGGAATTTGCAAAGCCGACCCATATGTGCAGAAATTGGGCATTCACTTACTGAGCAAAACCCTAGTTTCCAAAATTGACCAAAAAAATGGTCCCTTGTCCATGGAACCAAATTAGAGGGCCACCCTAGCACTATCTCAATTTCTGAAATCCAATGGATTTGATGGTTTGTCAATTCGAGCAATGGTCATGATTCTATGGCACGTTGAATCTCACCTCTTGTAGACTTTCAGGGACACCTGTTAAATCCCTACTCGGGGCATAGAATGGAAACCGTTCATCAAAAAAGGATTTCGATGGTTCATGCAAGATTGTTTAGGCATGTATTATGTGGGAATGCTAGCCACACCTTCATGGTTGAGCAATATGTGAATTTAACCCCTATGTGCAGAAATTGGACATTCACTTACTGAGCAAAACCCTAGTTTCCAAAATTGACCAAAAAAATGGTCCCTTGTCCATGGAACCAAATTAGAGGGCCACCCTAGCACTATCTCGATGTCCTGAATCCAACAGAGTTGATGGTTTGTCGATCTGAGCAAAGGTCATGATTCTATGGCATGTTGAATCCCACCTCCTACGGGCTTTCAGGGACACCTATTGAATCCCTACCTAGGGCATAGAATGGAAACCGTGTATAAAAAAGGGCTTTCGGTGGGTCATGCAAGTGTGTTTAGGCATGTGTTATGTGGGAACACTAGACACGCCTTCACGATCGAGCAATATGTGAATTTGACCCCTATGTGCAGAAATTGGACATTCACTTACTAACCAAAACCCTAGTTTCCAAAATTGACCAAAATAATGGTCTCTTCTCCATGGAACTAGATTAGAGTGCCATCCTAACACTATCTCTATGTTTGGAATAAAATTGGAGCCAGTGGTTCATCGATCCGAGCAACGGTCATGATTCTGTGGCACGTTGAATTCCACTTCCTACAGGCTTTCAAGGACACCTGTTGAATCCCTACCCGGGGCATAGAATGGAATATGTGCATAAAAAAGGGCTTTTGGTGGGTTTTGCAAGTTTTTTTAGGCATGTGTTATGTGGGAACACTAGCCACACCTTCACGGTCAAGCAATATGCGATTGACCCCCATATGCAAAAATTTCACATTCATTTACTGAGCAAAACCCTAGTTTCCAAAATTGGCCAAAATAATGGTATCTTCTCCATGGAACCAGATTAGAGGGCCGCCCTAGCACTATCCCAATGTCCTAAATCTAATGGATCCAACAGTTCATCAATCCGAGCAATGTTCATGATTCTGTGGAACGTTGAATCCCACCTCCTACAGGCTTTCAGGGACACCTGTTGAATCCCTACCTGGGGCATAGTATGGAAACCGTGCATAAAAAATGGCTTCCGGTGGGTCATGTAAGTGTTTTTAGGCATGTGTTATGTGGTAACTCTAGCCACACCTTCACGGTCGAGCAATATGCGAATTTGACCCCCATGTGCAAAAATTTCACATTCACTTACTAAGCAAAACCCTAGTTTCCAAAATTGACCAAAATAATGGTCTCTTCTCCATGGAACTAGATTAGAGGGCCACCCTAGCACTATCTCGATGTCCTAAATCCAACGGAGCCAACGGTTCATTGATCTAAGCAATGGTCATGATTCTGTGGCACGTTGAATTCCACCTCCTACAGGATTTCCGGGACACCTGTTGAATCCCTACTCGGGGCATAGAATGGAAACCGTGCATGAAAAAACTATTATATTTAAAGGTTTCAATGATCTCACTACATGCACACTAAAGTAAACTTTGTGAATCAACATGATTTGAAGCATAAGTCCACCGGATTTGAAAATTTTGATTTGGACATTAGATTGATTCTGAATTGAGTTGTGACAGTAAGAAAACATTAGGGTTAGGATTATTGTTTCATTGGTAGGTTTATGGTTATGGGCCATGCATGTTAAACAATAAAACCTAGTTAGGGATAGGGTTTTCCAAGTTTGGCCTTCATTGGCATGAAATGCATTGTCCAACTTTGGCCCAAATCTCTTATTATCTTTTATTATCTTTTAAGTAGAAATTAAACTTCTCAATAAGAAAAATGAGATGAGATTCCAACACTACTAGGCACTACCCCTTTGGAAATGGACATGCGGGTATAAGAGGTCAGTTGTCAAGAAGGAAATTATACAAGCCTTAAAACATAATTTTATCGTTGCGACATCTTGTTTCCATCATCCTAGTTGTATATATCGGCTGAAAACATTGACAATATTACCTACTTGAAAAATTAGGGTTTTAGTCCTGTAAGAGAGCCTACAAAGAAATTTGATAGGTATGACCCATAGAGGTACATGTATGTATTCTAATTTTATGTATATCATGTGAATGACATCTTGAAATGTTCATATTATTGATATATATGGTTTATTGATCATATGTAAAATTTGGCATGTTCATTAACTTGACATACAAGAGAATTTTTGGCATATTTATAAACAACATTATGGAAAATTTCGCATATCAAGAACACAAAATTGACATATTCGTAAGAAACATACATGGGAAAATTAAAATTATGATACATACCTCATCATCCTAGATCCCACCTATTATCATACAACCAAGGCCTCCGGATCATCTCTTATAATGATGGTCTCCATTAGTCTCTCGTGCTATGTATCTGGTAAGAAGTAGCGTACAAGAACACAAAATTGACATATTCATAAGAAACATACATCGGAAAATTAAAATTATGATACATACCTCATCATGCTAGATCCCAGCTATTATCATACAACCAAGGCCGCTAGATCATCTCTTATAATGATGGTCTCCATTAGTCTCTCGTGCTACGTATCCAGTAAGAAGTAGCGTACAAGAACACAAAATTGACATATTCATAAGAAACATACATGGGAAAATTAAAATTATGATACATAGCTCATCATGCTAGATCCCACCTATTATCATACAACCAAGCCCTCCGGATCATCTCTTATAATGATGGTATCCATTAGTCTCTCGTGCTCTATATCCGGTAAGAAGTAGTGTACCTTCGAAGAATTCCGACTAGGGATTGTTTGTACCTGGAGGTTTGTACCAATGATTAAGTTGGTAAAATGATACACACTTGCACCTAGTTTGTAATCCCTATAAACATATCCACCTTTATTTTTTGCATTGTTCTCGTGTGTAAGGTATTCACCTTTAACAACCATAGACCCGATGGGGAAGTGGTTGTTTTCATCATCAGTCATGGACATAATGAGGGTTTGCTTTCCCTCTATACAACATGCCAACCAGTAATCATCACCCCATTCATTATCTTTTGAGGCAACCACTGCGTATATGTGTCCTGCATAGTATGACTATAGGTATATGAGCAAGTATTTTTCATGTGATACAAGCCCATTAATGTGAGTTTCAAGACTACGTAAATTTTACAAAAAAATGTTAAGGAAATGCATCATACCAGGTTGTACAAGGTCTGATACATGATCAAAATAGACGATTGGTCTTCTTCCAATGGAGTTAACTCAACAATTGCACGCTGATCAAGTGGAAGTGATATGTGATCCCGTCCATCAACCCAATCCAATGATTCACACACATCCCAGTCACCATCACAACAAGGAGGGCAACAACAAGCGAGTTTTTTGGTCCAAATTTCAAATACTGGGTTATCATAGCTTCGAACTGAATGAAAGACACAAGTCCCAAGAACAATCTTGCATTCCCATGCATGTGAAATATCTATGTCTACCACCTCCGAAAAAAATCTCTCCACATGTCTCTTTCTTGTGGATTCTACTCACATAGCTGATTCCTCTCCCATTACTGACATGCACCACCTGACTATAGATTGAGAATTTCAAATAGTAGATATTGTAGATAATTTCAATTCCTCTCTTCATAGGGATATTTTGACACATGATCCTGCTCCATCAGGCTCTCCTTTACCATGCCCAGTCTCAAAATAGTTCCACATATGTGGAACTTTGTAGTTTTTAAGAAATGAACACAACCATTGAAATATGCGTGCATTTCTGAATTGACCAGCACTTCCATCAGACCAAATCCAGTGTTGATCCATCTGTATGTTCCTGCCCTTCAAATGATCATAGAACATGATGAAGCAATGACATACATAGTGGAAGTCATGACACCTATCATCACTTCTGTAGAAGTGATATTCCTTTAGAATTTCTCTTTGCTCTTCATTGCTATTTGGGCCATGCCTATATGTGATATGCACCATCAAGGAAACCTGCTCAGAGTGATAATACTGACTTTGAATCTCATTTTGAGGTTGCAGAGTGTAGTTCTCGATAAAATCGACAACTAAAAGTATAGTACCACAAGGAAATGTATTTCTGCATATTCTAAACTTCTCATCCTTCCATCGTGCCAAGTGGACATGTTGACGTGTATTTTCAATAAATTCCTTGACGAAGACACTAACTTGTACCTGTTAACACAAAATGATCTCAATATCAGGTATTTTTGTAAGTAAGGAATGAAATGCAACTATTCAAACATAAATTTATAGATAAATGCATGTACCTGAGATGTCACCAATTGTATTTTTTTTCTTTCTTCCCCTGGGACTATTTCATAGCTGATATATTTGAAACTTTTCATGTTTGTAACCATATTCCCAAATTTATTGTCTCCAGTCTCATGCATACATTGGCTCAATAATGCCATTCCAACATAGTTGGAGCAAGTTCCATCCAAACAGGATTTTGCATAGTAAGTTTGCCCCTCAGGCCTATTGCACATGATACTATGAATGAATTCTCTTGATGAGGTCGATGGTATTGTCAAGGAGCAATCCTGCACATGGTTAGTATGCAAGACATGATGAATGTACAAAAATGTTTCATAGTAATATTCATATTCTACATGGTATCTACAACAACAAGGGTTACGAAGAGTATTTATTCTAACATACCAGGGATTACATTTCTCAAAAGATCTTTGCCCCAAATTCAATTGTCTATGTTCATTCCTAAATTTCTCGTATAGTTCTTTCTGTGTTATATCAAGAAGATGCTTAATATGTGGTTCATGGTCCTTTGAAACCCTTCTCAGTTTTAGTACATCCTTCCAGTTTGAAGAAGGCCTTGTGTGATCATGCCAAAAACTCTGCACTAGTCCCTTTACTGCATCAACTAGCTTCACGTCACGACGTGGAAACCGACCAATAAAGGCCCAAAAATCTGTCTGGGCGGTTGTGTCAAGATGTTCTCTTCTAATAGAATACCTATGGAAGGTTTTTACATTCAAATCAACTAGTTCAGATGTAGGCTTGAGAAAATGAAGGACCCTGGTGTTCTTATTTACAATTGCTTGTGACAACACACGACGAGCCGCATTGCGGTCCTTTGACTATGTGTTCTTACCAATTTTACCAAAGGCATCTACTAAGCTTTTAACTATATGAGAACTTGCTCTAGAAGTCTTTATCATATTTATCCCTAATGATTTCCTAACAATATTCATGCCGCTAGATTTTAACAATGATACAAATAATCTACATTTATCTCCATCACATTTAGAAGCAAAATATTTATTTTGTATCTGTTGAGTTTGATAAGCAATACTACGTTTAGATAGCATACCATCGATGGAATTGAGGAGTCCTTCATCAACTTGTATACGCTTCTGAGTTCTTCGATGTGTGCTTTCTAATGGAGGTAAGGGGGTTGGATTTCTATCATCTAGTGCATTAACAATACACTCTGGAATTTCAGTAGCAACTTGTTGTTATTCATTCTCTTCCTGGTAGTTGGATGGTGGAAGTCCAACATCCTCATCGATGGTCTGGATAATATTTTCTTCTTCAACAGTAGGATCCATGTCCAACGCCTCTTCAATAGTAGGATCCATGTACAATGCCTCTTCATGAGCTTCGTCTTGAGATGGTAACTTATCACTTTGACTTGATGTGGGATTTGAAACATCCCCTAATGAGCACCTACGTTTTGCTTCTTGAATACTTCCATGGGGTGCTTGTTCAACAACTATTGTGGAAATTGAAGGTCCCTCTAGTGAATGCTTCCTTTTTTCGTGTGCTGGATTAATAGGATGAACGTTGTATCCTTTATAATTGGATTTGGATTAGTTTCCAAAGAAATCCTCTGATTCATCATGTCTATTCTTTTCTTTTCTTTCTCCTCTTCGATGACTTCTTGAGGTCTCTTCTTCCTTGCCGATTTTCTTCCTCGGTTACGTACATTCCCCATCACCACAATGATCAATGTCAATATAGTTTGTTTTTGTTTCTCCTTAATTACAAGCTTTCAAACCTTTAACTTGCTTTATAAATATTGATCCTTCAAGGTGCTTCAATCTTCCTTCTCAATTGTTCATATTTCCCATCAAAACAATAATGAATGGGAAAATTTACCTTTGGTTCTCTTGAATAATAAGCAAATGAAAGTTAAATCATAAATTGTTCCTCAAGTTGATTCTATTGTACAATTGTGTATATCCACCATCACCATGAAATGACATTGAAGCTTGAGATCTTATCCTGTGTGCTCCTCAACTATGAAAGATATCCTCAATGTTGCACCTGCATAACAAAAAGAATGATGGAGAATGTGTAAATTGTGAGTATTTCCATAGGCAGGCTCGTGCTCCTGAAAAAAAACGCGTTGTAATCGTATAAATTCATAAAAACAGAGTGAAGTTGCTCTTGGACAAAAACAATCCACTTTTTTTACAGTCACAAAACGCGCACACGTTATATAGAGTAAAAACGTGTATGCCATTTGTATAAGTACAACGTGCATGCGATATGGTTAAGCACAATTAATAGAGTGGGTGCACGGCTAGGGAAACAAATAAGATCATAACTTCCCAATTGTTTTCTATGGCTAGCAACAAAACAAATGTTTTTAGTGTTCCTTTTTTTTCATGCATAGAAATGTTTCTCTCTATAGGCCCAATAATCCCTACATATCCCTAGATCTCTTTCTAAATATACCTCCCTCATTCTCTCTGCATCCCTCCCTATATGTTCCTTTTTCTCCCTTACTCCATCCCTCCATACTGATGGTGATGAAGACGATGATGATCATCATGATGGTGGATGATGATGATGATAATGATGACGATGATGGTGATGATGATGTTCATGATGTTGATGGTGATGATGATGATCATGTTGATGATGATGATGATGATCATGTTGATGATGATGATGATGAAGGTGATGATGATGATGATGATGATGACGATGGTGATGATGATGAAGGTGATGATGATGATGATGAGGAAGGTGATTCTAATGATGATGATGATGATGATGATGAAGATGATGATGATGATGATGAACATGATGTGATGATGATGATGATGACGTTGGTGATGATGATGATGATGAAGGTGATGGCGATGATGGTGAGGAGGAGGATGATGACAATGATGGTGAGGAGGAGGATGATGACGATGATGTTGATGATGATGATGATGACGCTGGTGATGATGATCATCATGATGATGATGGTGATGATGGTGATAATGATGATGGTGATGATGGTGATGATGATGATGATGAGGAAGGTGATGCTGATGATGAGGATGATGATGATGATGATGATGATGACGACGATGATGATGATGTTAGTGATGATGATGTTGATGATGTTGATGTTGATGATGAAAATGATGATCATGCCTCTTTTGATGATGATGATCGATGATCAATGGTCATGGTGATGATGATGGTGATGATCAGGATGAGGATGGTGATGATGGTGATGATGATGATGATGATGATGAATATGTTTATGATGATGATGAGGAGGAGGATGAGGATGAGGATGAGGATGGTGATGATGATGATGATGATGAAGATGTTTATGATGATGATGAGGAGGAGGATGAGGATGGTGACGATGGTGATGATGATGGAGATGATGATGGTGATGATGATGATGACGATGATGTTGTTGATGATGATGATGATGATGATGAGGATGATGTTGATGATGATGATGATGATGACGACAGTGATGATGATGTTCATGATGTTGATGATGATGATGAAAAATATGATGATGATGAGGATGATGATGATGACGACGATGATGACGATGATGTTGATGATGATGATGATGATGACGACGACTGTAATGTCCCTGGTTTTGATCCCGTTTGCATGATGTATATAATGTAATTAATCATGGTGATGAGCTAAAGGAAAAATCCCCACCATCGATTTGTGTGTGTATGTTTTGGCAATAGGTATAGTTGCCGATGGTATATCGTGTTGTTTGGCACATTATAGTTGGCATCATGTAAACATGCACATCAATTAAAATAAACCACAACCAGCTACGGGCAGTGCAACGTTGAATGAAAAGGGCATGATTCCAAAGGATAAGGGGTGGGGGATGTCAAACCCTTGTTTATGGGGGAAAAACGCATGTGTTGCCACCTTGTCTTGTTTTCCACCTTCCCTTGTCTCACCCAACCATTTTGATGTCTTGATGGAGGTAGTTGGGGTAGTTATTGTTTTGGGAGTGGGGTGGCAGGACTGTCAGTCCTTTTCCTACACGCCCACTCCACCCACGACTTTCCATTCACCCTAATCTCCCACGACACCATTCTTCCCTAGTCGGTTCATCTTCCCTCACGCGCCTGGCCTTCACCTCCACCACCATCCTCTTTGTGGTATGTTTCCTACTCACGCACAGGGTCATGGTCTATTCATGCTCACACACAGGGACTCTGTGTTGGCTTTGCTCACGTCGGGAGCAAGAGAAATCGTGGCTATCGCTTGGGATTCTCGGGTGCAGGAGTCATTTCGTGCTCAGAGACTGTGTGTAAGTTCCCTTACTGATTTATGGCTGTGCATTTGATTTCCTCTGTGTGTTGTGGTTTGGTGCAAGTTGCACTCACGCACAGACTATTTGGGCGTTTTTCCCATGTTGTGAGCCGTGCTCACTGAATACATTTTGGGATTGTTGTCTTCCCTGTGTTTTGTTGGTTGTGGTGTCCAATTTCGTTTTGGACCATTGTGGATTTCCACTCCATTGGTTGAGTTTCCCTCTGTCCACGTTGGGAGTTGGCTTCTCCTTTGTTTGGGACTGTGTAAGTTGCCTAGCCATTACCTGGAGGAATTGTGTGTGTTGTGGGCTGTTGATTTCCAATCTGTTGGCTGAGTTTCCCTATTTTGGGACTGTGGATTGCTGCTACCATTCATTGTGTGTTTGTGGCTGCTGGAGTACCCTGGTTTTGGGCTGCAGCTGAGTTGTTTTGGCCACGTTAGGGCCAAGAACAACTCTGAGTTGCCTTGTAGGCTTGAGCTGTGTCTCACCTTTCGTCAGGGATGTGAAGGGATTGTTTTGCTGCATGTAAGTAGTGGTTGGTCTTCGGACTATGCTGGCTTGGTCGGTTGTTGATGGCCTGATAAACCTAGTGGTGTTGGTTTGGTTGACTGTGTCCCTCAGCTATGTGTAAGCCTGCGTTGACCCTTATCCTTGGAGGAATCATGCCTAGCTCGGGGGTGGAAACGTTTCTGAGAGATTGATGAGCACACTGGCCTATGGTTGGGTGGAACGTTGCAACAATGTAGCTGGTTGCGGGAGAGTTCTTAATTGAAAGATAAGTGATGCTAGTTACTTCATCTCTGCAATTTATATACTGTTTCATGAGAAATGATGAACATGATTTATGATGGAATGTATGTTTGCTTCCGCTGTATGATTAAATAATTATGCACTGAGTAATAGTGCGTGTAAAATGATGGATTGTGCATCATGTTAAGCTTTTAATTTCAACATTGATCTCTTTTGTTTATGTTCATGGGGTTGTTTTCCCGTATGCTTGGTGTTGTCGCCTCCTCTTCGCCAGTCTGAGGGATGGAGACGTGACAGAGTGGTATCAGAGAAAAGGTTGCAGCAGTGGGCCTCTATGGGCCATGAAGGATGTAGTGACAAAAGGCAGGATTACCTTCTCTGTCCAGCAGAACAGCAGCAAACTTCAAAAATTTTGCATAAGTGTTGAACAGTCGGCGGGCCACTAGAGGAAGTGAACTTTCGCCGTTGTGGAAGGAGAAATGATTAGGCGCCCAATGGAGAAGTCCTCCGATCGCCGACGTCGTTGAGGAGGAAAAAGGCTCAAGGTCATTGACTGTCGGAGGAAGAAAGTGCTTGCGCATCCGCTGTTGGGGAAGCCAAAGTCATTTGGATTCCAATGTAAACAGCCGCCGATCGGAAGAGGAAATGGTTTGTGCATCTGCCGTTGTGGAAGAAGAAGCAACTAAGCATCCGACGGGAAAGTGGTCCGAATGCCGACATGTGTTATATTCGACGGAAAGAAGAAAGACAAAATTTTAAAAAATTTTAAAATTTTGTCTAAGTGTTCCCCAATCGGAACAATTAGCGGAAGGGACTTCCGCCATTGCGGAAGCCAAAATCCCTAAGGCTTCCGATGATAAAGACCACCGCCCGCCGGAACCGTTTGGAGAAAGCCGCAAAAATTTGACTAAGTGTTTCACCTCGGAACAGTTAACGGAATTGGGCTTCCGCCGTTGCGGAAGAGTTGGCAAAGTGAACTTCCGCCATTGCGGAAGAGTGGGTGAAGTTGACTTTGAACGTAGTGAAAGAGTTAGTGGATTGACGTTTTCCATTGCAGATGAAAAAGCAATTAGGCGTCCGACAGGAAAGCCCTCCGATCACCGACGCCGTCAAAACGTTTAAGGGCTCAAAAGCGTTGATTGTCGGAGGAAGGAAGTGTTAGTGCGTCCGCTGTTGCAGAAGCCAAAGGCACTAGCCTTCCAATTTGGAAAGACCGCCGACAGTCGACGCGGTAAAATAAAGTTCGAATTTTTTTTCTAAGTAACGAAAATATTGGTCGCTAGAAGAAGAAAGTGAATGAGCATCTGCCGTTGCGGAAGAGAAAGCATTTCGGCTTCCGATTGGAAAGGCTACCGATGCCGATGCGGAAGAGAAACTGGTTCAAGAGCCACCGATCGGAAGGAGAAAGTGCTCAGTGAGCCGCCGTTACGGAAGCGAAAACATTTTGACTTCTGACCAGAAAGGTTGTGGACGCTGATCGGAAAGGGAAAGCATTCCAGGAGCCACCGTTACAGAAGGATTAGTGGTTTGAGAGCTGATTCTATGGAATGGTTGGTTGTTTCGGGAGCCGATTTTGCGGAGGAAAATTCTGAGTTTTTCCGTAGGATTTCCTAGCAGATTTCAACTGTTTTTCAGTGGGGTTTTGAGCTATTTTTCAGTGAATTTTCATGGGCTATAAAATGAGAAAGTGGCAGAGATTTTATGTGCCAGATTGCATGAAAATCATAGTTTTACAAAAAAGAAAAACGAGGCCGCTGCCCTCGACCCGCCACAAGGGGGCAAGCCCCCTTGACCCCCGTCGTCCCCTGAGACAGTCGTCCTTGTGAAAAGAAAAATTCTATGTTTTGGGAAAATTAGTTAAACCCAAAATTCATAAAAGATGAATGGTGCTTCAGACATGAGGTGGCGGAAGTTAGCATTCTGGACGAAAATACAGTTGTGTGTTTTGCCTGAGATTTGGTGAAAGTCTTCAATCTTAGAAGTGGTGTGTTTTTCACATCCGGGGTCGGAATGAAGCATGTGTATAGGCATTGGAAAGCTTATCTTGTAGGGAACAAGGATAAGTGACCATAATCTAAGCATGAAGCAGCAAAGTGCTAATGATGGCCACTGCTATCAAAGGGATAAATCTGGATAGTTGCATGCCCAGGGGTAGCAAGGACTATGAAGTCAACCAACTGCTGTGTGGAAAAGGGAGTTCCATGCCAGGATGAAAGACTTGAAAAGGGAAGTTTTCATAAAACCCTGTCTTGCTAACTATGTTACATTTCCTAAGTTTTATGCTTGAAATGTATGAGAATATGTTTTATAATGAACCACTAATGATAATCATTGCTTTGATGTTGGCATTAGTGGGAAAACCAATGATGACATGGACACGGATGAAAATGTTGCTGATACTGATGAATGAGACCAGCAACCCTATGAAGAAAGGGATAAGGAAACAAGTCCATAGCAAAAGTTGGTGAGCAAATACTGTAATCTCTTGCAAAGGACCAACCAAATTGGTCATGTCAAGGGTGTAAGTAAGACCCATGCAGGTAAGGGTTTGCTTATGACAAATTCCATGGAGTGGTAAAGGAATCATTTCAGAGGTGGTTATGAATGCATGATAGTCATGATTAGTTGGCTGCCAGAAATGCCCTGTAGAAGTGAAAGGTGGTATGAATGATACGCCTATGAAGTAAGGAGTATCTACACATTTCATTTAATTGCGTGAATGATATGACTATACCTTGCAATGTTAATATGATGATGATTGCATGCCGTAAATGAGTTTTTGTAATATTGATGTGACTAACAGCTGAAAGTATTTGAATTTTATAAATTCTGAAAATGCTTCAGTGAAGGTTGTAGCAATGAAAAGGTTATATGCATCCAGACTTACCAAGTGTTTGGTTGATTGAAGCTCATGTTTCAGGTAGATTATTTCGGGCATGGCAGTGTGAGGTAAGACCCTGACCAATGTCAGAATCTACCATGTGAAAGAGCTTATTAAATTTGAATTGTGAATTTCTAATTTAAGGAATTGCTGACAACTGCTAGTCACTACTGGCTTTCATAAGCTTGTGTTTGGATGTTGAAGTTTATGTTTTAGGTATATTATTTCGAGCATGGCAGTGTGAGGTAAGACCCTGACCAATGCCAGAATCTACCATGTGAAAAAAACAATTCCCACCAAATGACAAGGCCGAGCCTCCACCCATGCTTTCATGGAGTTCCTATGCCTATGTGTATGCTTTGTACTTTTCTTTGGATTCAACATGCCTATGCCTTGGAGTATGATAAACCATGGCTAATTCAACATTATATCCAAATTTCCAATATGCTCGTGTTTATCGGTTCGTCTGATTATGCTGCACACCTCCATTTTTTATGAGATTTTAGAAACAGATATGGTTTTTTTTGCAGATTCTAAATATGTAAATTTTAACAAGAATACATAATTTTTTCTATTTTTTTCTTATTTATCTTCTGTCATCACTCCTCAACTCAAAAAACACACTGTTAGTGTTTTGTCCATATCTCTTTCGTTTCTCAACCATTTAAAAAAAAATTGTATGGTGCACTAAATAACACCAACCTCTACATGCTATAAAAAACCCACTTCCAAATAATTGCATTAAGACATTCAAACACTGCACCCACAATTGACGTACCATTTTCGAGGTTTGATCTCTTAGATAATTAAAAACAAATTTAAAAATATTATTTTTATTATTGGAAAAATAGTCGTGCACTAGTCCTATATGTTCTCTATATGTATACCAGTTTTTGTAAGTTTATTCCATCATTTAGACACTTAGACACTGCACCCACAAAAACATATACCTTATAATTTCTCCCAAAAATAAAAAGTGCCCGTTAAAAAATATCTAACTTTATATAATTAAAAACATTTTCAATAGAAAAAAATTATATATTTGGAAAGGTCATTCAATTTCCTACATTTCTTGTGTTTTACTGATTGCAAGATTCATTATTTAAGTGTCTCAAAATATCCATGCAAGTTGATGGATGTCTGTTTTTTCAGTTTTGTATTGCATCTAACACGCCAAAAGAGACCCTCAACTTCTTGCACACACCCAATCGATTTCTTTCCTAATTAAAATTCATAAGTGCAATATACTTATTTGAATCACCCCATTTCTTGCATAAAAATGATATAATATTATTATTTATACCTGTACATCTTTAACATAACTGATATTCATTTTATTTGATTAGTATATGTACAATTGTAAAAGTACATACCTCTATCGTCATTAGCCAACTTTTCAAGTGAGCTTCCTTTGTTAGAATTCAACTACAACAATGAACAATTCCAATGTTCTCCTTTTTCATAACATCATAGAAAATACTAATTGTATCCAAAACTATTTGTTAGCACAACATTTCATAACATAGTCATAAGG
Organism: Pseudotsuga menziesii; assembly: GCA_001517045.1. Taxonomy (NCBI): domain Eukaryota; kingdom Viridiplantae; phylum Streptophyta; class Pinopsida; order Pinales; family Pinaceae; genus Pseudotsuga; species Pseudotsuga menziesii. The sequence continues at coordinate 176,434 of LPNX010442065.1, forward strand.
TGAAAATTTTAGTCGTAGAAGACTTTCTCTTAGCTTTTCATATAACAATACTAACCACGGAAAAGGATAACATCATCTCAACAAGTCACTTCTAGTCCTTACAGTTTAACCATTATAAAGAAATGATGATTGGTTTTCTCATGAAATCAAAATGGTACATCATAGGTAAAACCTTTCTAACACCTTTTTAATATGGGATATCCATGGTTTATAAGTACTTAAGGTTTCCCACTTTACAATTCTAGTATTCATATTCTTTGCATAACATGTACTTATAATATCACTCTTTATACATGTGCACCTCTTAATAATTACTAGCTACAATTTATATATTCAAACAAAACATGCCTCTAACATCATCATCATGTTTTTATACTTTTTAGTATATTGTAAAAGATTTGCAAACCATTCAACAATGTTTGTTTTTCCAAATTATTTCCATACACACTTCCTTTTTTCTAGTTTAGTTGCTTTAAAATAGACATACTATCTATTTAGACTTAATATTATCACACATGTCATGTTCACTTCCTTTAAGTGTTTTGATAGGAATTAATATTCACAATTTTTGTTTCCCTTAGTGTTTTATGTGAAGAATATACTCAACATATATATTTTGTATAATCACTCGTCATAGTATCACCCTTTAATCACATTATGCTATCCTTTCCTATTTATTAATTAAAATATAGGAAAAATATTGAAGCACTAATGTCACTTAGCTTGCCCCTAATGGACATTGTTTTTTTTTCAAGAAAGAGAAAAAAAAAGAAAACCAATCAAAACATCACAACTATCCAATTTTCATAGTTCAATAATTTGGAGTCATCTAATACCTATATCTAGGATACGTTTAGTATATTAGTTTTCCTAACCATATGCATAATGGAACTATACAGATTATCCTAGAACCCATCATCAATATGACTCAGATTTGAGCATGACTTGTCATAAAAGTAATATTATATAGAAACTATTTTTCATGAGTTAAAGTACTTTGGAAAACATCCTAGCTCACAATAAGAACTGTTTATATTTCTTCATTTTATATTCTAGAAAAATATATTAAAGATACTTTTGTATAGAGCTAAAACATTCACCATGCAACCCAATATTATAATTTATAAGGCGTAATAACGAGACTAGCACGGTACTTATTTGGTTTAATTTTGACAATTGATATGGATAAAGCATGAACCACCTCGTTGTAATTTTCCAAATGTACTTCAACTTTCCCTGTTTTAGATGACCAATTGGTCACTCTAGTTTAAACATAATCCTCGCCCATCCATAGTTTTATCGAAGGAACTTTGCACCCCTCATTTACTTCTTATCACGCAAAAGCTGCAAGGTTAGTTCGCCTTCATCATTGCATTTTGTTGATGTATATGTAAATTCGGAATGTATTCTTCTATGTATTTCATATATTGTAACCCGATTTTTATTCCGGGATGTTTCTATTATGTATTTGAGTCATGTGGTCATGCCCCGATGTTCCTATTGGGAGGATTAATAATGTAAACAAGTCATATCAAGTCATTAGGTAAGTCCCCACAGTTTAGGGGCACTTGGGTTATTATACACTAATTAAGGTGTAGGCTCAAGTAATTAATTATAAGTTAAGCCTACCTGGTTGAGTGCACTTCAAGTCAATGGAAGAATATAAATAGGGAGTGAGAGTCTCTCTATTTATCACTTGCTCTCTCAAGTGTGGCGCACCTTTGGAGAAGGAAATACTTTGGCTTGACAAAAGCCAGAAGGCTGCTGTTGTGTTGGGAGGTCATCTTACTGTTTTGGGATCACATCTTGTGGTGATACTATCTTAGAGGAAGTTGAGGGGTTTTCTCCATTTATGGTTTCCCATCCTAAGATCTTTGTGTCTCTTGTCTCTTGTGATGTGCTTATGTGATTGTTGTGCTTGTTATTCTCTCAGTGAAAAGATCTTAACATAATGCTAGCTTAAATGTTGAAAAAACTAACATGGTATCAGAGCTAGCGTGAGAAGAAGACATTGTGCAGCTACAGGAACTAGGGATTCATATTTTTTGGATATTCCTCCACGGATTTTCAGCAAAAGTATGCTAGGATGACTCTCCATTGAAGGGTGCATCTTTCTGTCGATGCGAAATTCAATTTCAAGCATTTTCAGTTTCGATGTGGAAATTAAGGCTTTCTACAGAAGAGGAATTTTTGAGTGAGACTAGCATAGGATTTTTCTCCTCATCAAAACCGAAATTTAGAGACCTGGATCAATAAATTTGGTTGGGTGAAACTCCGGGAAAGTCAAACCCTAGTTTGACCCTGAGCTAGGAGAAACCCTAAATACTAAAACTGCTAAGTTTTGGTACAGTCGCTATATTCCGAGATTGGAAAAGTATCAGAAGCTCAAAATTGCAGGGGCAGAAGATAAAATCCTGATGAACACTATGTACAAAGTTAAACCTCTGATTGACTATATTATGGGAGATATGATCTCTCCAAGTTAGGGTTCCATCCTCTTCCAGAAATCATCCATAAACAGGACACCTGGGAAGATCTGCAATATCTTGGGCTACAGAGGTCCAAATGGAATTCCTAAAGATGTTCCAGAAAGGGAACAGACTTTAATTTCTGTGGTACGAAGGTCAAACTAAGAAGATGAACCAGTGACACGTGGAATTCCGTACAACTTCGTTGTTCTGAACAGTCCAGTAACAGGTCACCTTGGGAAAAGGATCATAAATCCCAAATGGTGAAACCAATGCTGATGAAACCTATGGTGTTGGATCGGGGACATGCGAGGTTACCTCAGTGAGAAATTGTAGATACAGAGGATCATTAATTTCGGAGATATCATAGAAACAGTAACAAGAATTTCTGCAGAAGAAATCAGAAAATTAGGGCTTCCTGTTCCGGGAGTTTTGCTTCACTGTTTTCAGAAAAGGAGTACATTGGATAGCTCCATTTGAAGAGATCTATCTGTTCATCCAATCAAATCTGAAAGATTCCAAGTTTTGAAAATTAGGGTTTCTGTGACAAACCCTAGATCAACGAACTCTGGGACAAGGACGGACACCTCAAATCGGTAAGATCTAATCCTTTGCTATTTCCATTTGAGGTTCTCATTTCAATATGATATATCACATCAGCTTAGTTAAAAGCTTACGGAATTTGACAACTTCCAAACCTGGAAGTATATGATCTCTCTGAAGAAAATGGATTGGACACCTACATGAGGATGGAGGTTCCAGTTTCAGAGGGAGACGAGGCCAAAGAAGACATCATGCTCATGCTGCAGAGGATGTTGAACCGTCCAGAAAGAGATCGAGATATGAAAGAGAAGATTCTTCAAGCAAGGATGAATATGTTCTAATATCAGCTCTCATAGGTAAAATTACTCATGGAAGTGATGATTGGCTTATAGACAGTGGGGCTTCCAAACATATGATGGGATTCAAGGAATCCTTTGTAAGACTATCAAAACATGAATCACCTCACAAGGTGAAACTTGTAGATGACTACCAATATCCAATAAAAGGTAGTGAGGAATCTTCATACAAGCTAGACTCTGGAATGCAGGTTGCATTCATAGATGGTCAAATCATCATGTGACCAAAAGGAAAGACTATCGATGATGCGGTAGTGATTGGAGAACAAGAAGGAGGCTTGTATGAATTGAAGGGCCATCCAGAACAAGCCTTGTTCCATGTAGATCCAAATGAGCTTTGGCATAGAAGGCTTGCACATGTGCATTACAGAGCACTACCTATTGCAAGCAATGCTGTTGAATGTCTTCCTGAATTTCAAGCTATTTGAAGGGAAGAACAAAGTCAGAATATGACCTAAAGAAACCAGTTGAAGAATGTGAAGATCCAGAATGCAGAGACCATGCAGTCATAAGAGTCTCTCAAATCAAAGAACAACTTGAAGCGGTAAAAGAAAAAGTGAAGAATGCAGAAGTGATGATGGCCACCTTGATTGGCCTCCCAGGATCGTGGAATTCATTCATTCAAGGAATGTGTTCCAGAAGGAAGTGATTGCTTTCAGCAGACTACGTGAAGAAGAAGAAGCTCGAATCATAAGAATAAAAGAGAAGATGGGAGCAATTGAAGATCAAGATTTCACCTTTCAAAGAAGATCCCTCAAGCAATGAGGAATATGAAGAACTCAACTCTTGAAGAACTTCTTA
>LPNX010442065.1:183083-200583 GCA_001517045.1 Pseudotsuga menziesii
TGTAAGTGCTGGGTGAAGACCTACATGAGGGTAGGCCTACATCCAGCATGAAAAAGGGATGGCTCTGTAGAACTTCCTATGACGAGATAGTACACACTTGATGATGACCAGCGGAGATCCAGATCGAGAGATGATCCAGATCCAGGTATGATGACTCCGAGAGATCCAGATCGAGTGATGATCTAGATCCAGCAGTGATGATCCAGATCTAGTCCAGAGAGATGATCCAGATCGAGTGATGATCCAGATCCAATCCAATGATGTTGATCCAGATCGAGTGATGATCTAGATCCAGTGATGCCTTTGTATGATGATCCATATTGAGAGATGATCCAGATCCAGATGACTTGAAGATGAAGATGACTTGAAGACGAACATGATCCAGTGATACAGAGAAGAAGACCAGTGCTGAAAATTGTGTCGAAAGAATACCTTCCTAGTTAAGAGGGAGTGTTGATGTATATGTAAATTCGGAATGTATTCTTCTATGTATTTCATATATTGTAGCCCAATGTTTATTCCAGGATGTTTCTATTATGTATTTGAGTCATGTGGTCATGCCCCGATGTTCCGATCGGGAGGATTAATAATGTAAACAAGTCATATCAAGTCATTAGGTAAGTCCCCACAGTTTAGGGGCACTTGGGTTATTATACACTAATTAAGGTGTAGGCTCAAGTAATTAATTATAAGTTAAGCCTACATGGTTGAGTGCACTTCAAGTCAACGGAAGAATATAAATAGAGAGTGAGAGTCTCTCTATTTATCACTTGTGACATACATCACTTGCTCTCTCAAGTGTGGTGCACCTTTGGAGAAGGAAATACTTTGGCTTGACAGAAGACAGAAGGCTGCTGTTGTGTTGGGAGGTCATCTTACTGTTTTGGGATCGCATCTTGTGGTGATAATATCTTAGAGGAAGTTGAGGGGTTTTCTCCATTTATGGTTTCCCCTCCTAAAATATTTGTGTCTCTTGTCTCTTGTGATGTGCTTATGTGATTGCTGTGCTTGTTATTCTCTCAGTGAAAAGATCTTAACATAATGCTAGCTTAAATGTTGAAAAAACTAACACATTTCCTACTGAATGAATTTCAAAATTTATCGTGCATTCATCATGACAAGGATAAAGACATATATAAAATAAATAATTATTTTATTTTCTATTTGTTTTTATATACATTCTAATGATCACATTAGTGAGTTCGTCTTTTAGAATATGAAGGACTCGTAGGGAAAGTCTTCCTCGATATTTACCTGGGTGTGTGCAAGAAGTTGAGGGACCTTTTAGATGCAATGGTGGAGTGAAGTCAATCACTCTTAATCCAAAAAAAATAAATCATCCCAAGAAATCCCGAACCTGCCAAGCCTAGTCCCAAGGATGGAAATAGGCACGCCAACTAGGATAGTAAGACAAATCGTGCCTCTATTTTAGTGAACAAAATCGCGTGCACGATTTCCTTCACTAAAACGGAGGCGCAATTTGGAAAGCCTTTTTTTTTTAAAATTGGATGAGGCTGTCTTTTTCTCATAACCACGTGGCTATTGGACGAACGAGGAGCAAATCTCGACTGTGCAAACGTGATTTTGGGTGTGCTTGACCTCCATCTCTACCTTTGGATAAACCTCCCCTTTGTGAGGTATTTTCCTCATTTCTTTTCATGTTTTTTTCTTTTTCTTCATCAATTTATTTTCCCTAGATTGAAAAATTAAACCATATTAAATTAAATTATGGTCAATTGAAACAAAAACCCAATGGAATTTCCCAATTGAAATAAAAACCCAATGGAATTGGCCATTTGAAACAAAAACCCAATGGAATTGGCCAATGGAAACAAGAACCCCAATGTAATTGGGCAATTGAAACCAATTCCCCAATTTAATAATAAAAATTAAATAATTTTGATTATTTAACAAAATTCCCATGCCCATTGGAAACCAAAACCCCAATTAACTCAAAAAACAAATGAATATATGGGGATTTTTCCTTATCATGTTTTTTTTTGACATTTTGTACACTCTAATGTTGAGTATTCAAGTTGTGTATTTTATATAGTTGGTTGTGATATGATCCAAACCATCCCATTGTATCTATGATAACAATTATTGATGTAGGAATTGACAAGTGGCCTCATCTAAAGGAATTACCCTGCCTTCCTCATAGAAATATAGTCACCCTCATTAACAATAGCTACCATAGCCATTGAATATCTCCCTCATAAAAATGATAATAATCTTCATTATTAATAAATGGCTTAGAAATTGATTACCAACTTCATTCAACAATAGCCGCTCTCATTAACAATAAATAGCTTATGAATAGACTAACACTCTAACAACGTGATCCATAACTAGAATAGAGACTAACTACTAGTCTCATCCATACTACAATTCCCCTCATTAACAATAATTAAAACATGAAATAACTACCAATCTCATTAATTATCCCTAACTACAGCCTTTTTCATTTAAATATTAGTTTCCCATTTCAATTAACTAAAATTATTATTGAACAATAACCCCCTTTATTTAAAGATAGTAAAACTAACATCCTAATCCAAATGATATTCTCTCTAATGGTATCTATATTAAGAATAAGTGTCATTCTCATCGTAATAAAGTTCACTAAATCACTATTTCCATATGCATATTCACAAGGATCCTTATGAATCCATACCAAAATCCACAAATAAACACCTTATAATTTTGATGAAACTTCTCGAAGTTGCTCTTCCAAGAACATCAATAAACACCTTATAATTTTGATGAAACTTCCCAATCCAAGTGTCAAAATAAGGTATAGTTCAGCTGCCCATGCTTTTAACAAATATTTCATCTTGAACGAAGGGTACTTTTTGGTTAAGGTCAAGACAACAAAGTTCAACAATAGACTCTATGAACGTGAAGATACATAGGTAGGTTGATATATTTGATTAAACATGCCAATCACATACTAGATCATACATGATATTTAATCCAGTGGAACCCTTGCAACCATAAAATCCATAAAGTTCTGCTAAATAGCCTTTGGAGTCCAAAAAACATCACACTACAACAAAGAATTACATATCTAACAAAATCGTTGCCTATACTGGGATTTTATTCATCAATAGCACATTATGCCGCCTATTCTTTACTGTAAAATTCAAGATCAATTTTTAAATTTACATGATTGATTTAGTTTATATGTCAATAGTTATACAGTTTTCAGTTCTTAGATATGTCATTATATCATGTGTTTATATTTCTAATGATATTTTATTTGTATTTATGATTGCAGTGGCTACTATGGATCGTAACAATGCGGAGATACTGAGGTTTATTGGCCATTTGAGAGATATTGGTTCAGCTTGGAGGGGTGGAGATGAGCTCTACTACTCCCTATCAGATTCATTGTTATCTATTGTTGATACAATCGCAAGATCGAATGATGCATTGTATAGCATTGCATCTTATAGGGAGAGGAAAAGGCAACAATATGCTGATGGGTTGAGTTACAATGAGGTATAAAAGCTGAAAATAACAAAACAAGCCATCTATTCATTGTTTAGACTGCCCAGGACGGATGACATCCCGGAGATCAGTAGGCCACATATTTCTATTGAGTGGTACACTTTTACACCCATCAGAGACAACTGGATGGATAGGTGGTACATGGTTTTTGACATTCCCCCTCACAACAATAGGGAAGTACCGATGTACTTCCTCCAAAAATTGTATGCAGAGTTTGTGATGGGGAAACATGTCAACTATTTTGACATGTTGGGCTTCCAGGGAGTTGGTAGGGGAATGCCACAACACCGACCCCATGCTAGGCATAGAGATACCAATCCATAGATACTTGCACCCCGTGCCCAGCTACCAAGGGCAGACATCCCTCCTGCACATGACATGGTTTCCCAGACATAGGATGCATTTTTTACTCTAGCTAAGATGGTCTCTCGACACATGAAGACTATTGACCAGAGAGTGCCCTCTTCCTCTGTTGGTGTACAACCACCAGATTTTGGTGGTGGAGGGACATCTGTTGGTGGGGATAGACCGACATCCCATGTGCCTCAGAGCAAGCCACACGTCTGGACATCGTGTGGGGGACCTTGTTATGGTCCTGGACCAAGACATGGTACCACTATGATGACTAGTGGTTAGGTAAGGACATTGTTTTAAAACTCTATTATTGTTCAATTTTTAATTGTTCCATACTATATCTAACATATTAAAAGATTCATAATATATATGCAATATGTACTCTTGTAGGAGATTGATGCCTCTCACGGGGGTGGTACTGTACCCAGTGTGGTTGTAACCGAGGCCCAAAGAACCACAATTGAGGTAATATTTAAACACTTGTCATTTTGTTATTACATGTATAATTTTGTTAATGCATGTGTTAGTCTTTATTAATTGATTAAAATGTCTAATATTTACAATTTTTGAAGTTGCAGGAACCCCACTTAGAACGTGATGCTGGAGACATTGATATCAATGACATAGTCCAAGGTGGAATTTACGACTACTTGAAGAATGTAAGTACATGGGTTATGATTGAATCTTGTTTGAATTATTTAAATTTCTTGCCGTACTCTCCTTTATAGATCGCTAATGTAAATATAATATTTAAACTTGCAAATGCTAGAAGCATCTGAAGAGGGGAAAGAAATTGATGGAAGCGGTCACTCCCATGGTGGAGATATGTCACAGGAAGGGGTTAGTATATTACAACATGTTATTTTTCAGTACATATTATTCCATCTATTCAAATACATGTCTATTTATGGTAACACTTTATGAATGCAGACGTCATCGCAGATCCTTGCACCGCCTGTTTGGTTTGGATCTCCCCATAGTCCAAACATAGATAAGGGGGTTGTTTAAAACAGACGAGGTCCCTCTTCCTTGAATAGAACGGGTGTGCATGAGGATCAACCTACTCATCCCATGGTAATGTACACACTTCCAATGGAAGTTGTTGGTTAGCTATGTATTCACTTCACAAGTGGTTTTTCCTAATGTTATTTTCGCATGTTTATAGCATTAGGATGTAGAGTCATCTATGCCAAAACTTAGTGGGATTGTTGACGTCGCTGTCAATGCCACATCTACAATAGGGATAATTCACAGTGAGGTACATCTACTTGAATATTGGACATGCACGATGTCTAACTATTTAATCATTTGGTGAATATAACCACACCCTGGTCGATTAGTGCACACAACTGAGGTTGATGTTAAACCTACAGCTCCTCTTACTACTGAAGAGCACCGGCCTCATCTCCTAGAAATGGTTTTTTCAGTGAGATGTTCATTTTTTACATAATTGATTAGTACTTTCTCATTCATGTACATGTTCATAATTCTTGAGATAATTGACATAATTTTTTTTATTTGTAGAGAAGCATGGCAATGAGGCTCGTTGCAAGGACGACCACAGTAGAGGCACCTACACCCTCGACACCACAGGCACCTATACCCCCGACGGATGCAGTGAGTATTTGTTTTATTTACAATTGAGTCATATTTTAAATTTTCAAACTTTGTTATTGATGGACAATACTAGTTCAGTTACCTGATCAGAAAATATTGTCATTGATTTGCAGTCGCCAGAGATGCACGGTGGTCGTAGATGGAGCCGAAGAGCATCAGGGTACGGGAAAAACAAGAGAAATTTATAATTTTGATGTGTTAGTCCAGGACAAATATGTATTTCTATGTACAATCTAGAGTTAGAGTATAGGGGTGCAGTCCAAGACAAATGTACTTTTGTTTGCACATGTACATCAAATATGTTTTTGATACATGTACATTGACAGGCCATAGATCTAGGCCTTATAATTTTGTATTATAACTTTCATGGTATAAAAAAAATTTCATATCAATGCTCTTGAGATATCCATGGTTTAGTCTTTTAAGTGTGATTATACATGTGTGGCGAAGAATGTTTCTATGTGTAATGTTCCCAATTTTTTATAGATTTTACGATTGTATGGAGATATCAGTTATAAATTTGAGAACAATGCACAATTACAATAAATTATGTAATGACAAAAATGTACATTTTAATTGTTTTTTAGCACGATCCAATTGCATATACAATGTTATATTAACAATGTAAAATTGTTTTCAAAAAGATGGAACATAGGTCTAATACACATTTAAGCACCCAAGATAACTAAGAAACTGATCCAACCTGGTGGAATACAAAAGCACCTTACCCACATAACAACCTAACAAATGTTTAAAGGATGCACGAAGTTGACACACTTAAATGATGCACCAGTGTGGTCTACATAAATAAAATTATGTTTTGGCATGATGTCTTTCATCTAACGAATACATGGGATACACATCAAACCTAAAAGTATCTAAGTATTATAAGGTTGATTCAAAATAATGGTTATGACTATATCCTGCACATTATGTATGTCCTACACATTATTTTATCATTTTGTTAATGTACATGGCATTTGATGAATGGCCTCAAGTAAAAAATTTGAAAGAGATGAAATTTATATGTGATTAATGTACATGGCATTTTCGAAGCATTCGTAGCGTGAAGATATATATATTTTGTAATAATGGCATAATAGAATGGCCACTTGTTTCTAAACATAAACATGTTCCATTACATGGTTACTAACTTAATGGCATTGTATCCTCCTGCATTTCATCGTACAAATGCACACATATCTTATATGAGGGGAAGATCTACAATCTCCTTCAAGCTTACCTTTATGTGCAAAAATTTCACAATCACTTACTGAGCAAAAACCCTAGTTTCCAAAAGTGACAAAAAAAATGATCCCTTGTCCATGGACCCAGATTAGAGGGCCACTCTAGCACTATCACGATGTACTGAATCCAACGGAGTTGACGGTTCATCGATCCTAGCAACGGTCATCAATCTATGGAACATTGAATCCCACCTCCGACAGGCTTTTAGGGACACCCATTGAATCCCTAACTGGGGCATAGAGTGGAAACCGTGCATCAAAAAGGACTTTCAGTGGGTCCTTCAAGCGTGTTTAGGTAGGTTCCATGTGGGAACTCTAGCCACATGTTCACGGTTAAGGAATTTGCAAAGCCGACCAATATGTGTAGAAATTGGACATTCACTTACTGGGCAAAACCCTAGTTTCCAAAATTGACCAAAATAATGGTCCCTTCTCCATGGAAGAAGATTAGAGGGCCACCTTAGCACTATCTCGATGTCTGAAATCCAACAGAGCTAACGGTTTGTCGATCTGAGCAATGGTCATGATTCTATGGCACGTTGAATGCCACCTCCTCCATACTTTCAGGGACACCTGTTGAATCCCTACCCGGGGAATAGAATGGAAACTATGCATAAAAAAGGAATTATGGTGGTTCACACAAGCTTGTTTAGGCATGTGTCATGTGGGAATGCTAGCCACACCTTCACGGTCGAGTAATATGCGAATTTGACCCCTATGTGCAAAAATTTCACATTCACTTACTGAGCAAAACCCTACTTTTCAAAATTGACCAAAATAATGGTCTCTTCTCCACAGAACCAGATTAGAGGGCCACCCTAGCACTATACCGATGTCCTAAATCCAACATATCCAATGGTTTGTCGATCCAAGCAACGGTCATGATTCTGTGGCATGTTGAATCCCACCTCCTATAGGCTTTCAGGGACACTTGTTGAATCCCTACTCGGGGCATAGAATGGAAAATATGCATAAAAGAAGGCTGTTGGTGGGTCGTACAAGTGTGTTTAGGCATTTTTTATGTGGTAACACTAGCCACACCTTCACGGTCGAACAATATGCGAATTTGACCCCCATGTGCAAAAATTTCACATTCACTTACTGAGCAAAACCCTAGTTTCCAAAATTGACCAAAATAATGGTCTCTTCTCCATGGAACCAGATTAGAGGGCCACCCTAGCACTATCCCGATGTTATAAATCCAACGGAGCTGATGGTTCATCGATCCGAGCAACGGTCATGATTGTGTGGCACGTTGAATCCCACCTCCTACAGGCTTTCAGGGACACTTATTGAATCCCCACCTGGGGCATAGAATGGAAACCGTGTATAAAAATGGGCTTTCGATGGGTTGTGCAAGAATTTTTAGGCATGTGTTATGTGGGAATGATATCCACACCTTCACGGTCAAGCAATATGCGAATTTGACCCCCATGTGCAAAAATTTCACATTCACTTACTGAGCAAAACCCTAGTTTCCAAAATTGACCAAAATAATGTTCTCTTCTCCATGGAACTAGATTATAGGGCCACCCTAGAACTATCTCAATGTCCCGAATCCAACGGATCCTACAGTTCATCGATCTGAGCAACGGTCATGATTCTGTGGCACGTTGAATCCCACTTCCTACAGGCTTTCAGGGGCACATGTTGAATCCCTACCCGAGGCATAGAATGGAAGCCATGCATAAAAAAGGGATTTCGGTGGTTCGTGCAAGCATGATTAGGCATGTTTTATGTGGGAATGATAGCCACACCTTCACGGTCGAGCAATATGCGAGTTTGACCCCCATGTGCAAAAATTTCACATTCACTTATTGAGAAAAACCCTAGTTTCAAAAATTAACCAAAATAATGATCTCTTCTCCATGGAACCATATTAGAGGGCCACCCTAGCACTATGTTGATGTCCTAAATCCAACAAAGCTGATGGTTCATCGATCTGAGCAATGGTCATGATTCTGTGGCACATTGAATCCCACCTCCTACAGGCTTTCAGGGACACCTGTTGAATCCCTACTCGGGGCATAGAATGGAAACCGTGTATAAAAAAGGGCTTCTGGTGGTTTGTGTAAGTGTGTTTAGGCATGTGTTATGTGTTAATTCTAGCCACCCCTTCATGATCGAGCAATATGCGAATTTGACCCCCATGTGCAAAAATTTCACATTCACTTACTGAGCAAAAACCTAGTTTCCAAAATTGACCAAAATAATGGTCTCTTCTCCAAAGAGCTAGATTAGAGGGCCACCCTAGCACTATCCTGATGTCTTGAATCCAACGTAGCTGACGGTTCGTCTATCCGAGCAACGGTCATGATTCTATGTCACGTTGAATCCCACCTCCTACAGGCTTTCAAGGACACTTGTTGAATCCCTACCCGGAGCATAGAATGGAAACCGTGCATAAAAAAGGGATTTTGGTGGGTCATGCAAGCGTTTATAGGCATGTGTTATGTGGGAACACTAGCCACTCCTTCACGGTCGAGCAATATGCAAATTTGACCCCCATGTGCAAAAATTTCACATTCACTTACTGAGCAAAACCCTAGTTTCCAAAATTGACCAAAATAATGGTCTCTTCTCCATGGAACCAGATTAGAGGGCTACCCTAGCACTATTCCGATGTCCTGAATCCAACGGAGCTGATGGTTTGTCGATCCAAGCAATTTTCATGATTCTGTGGCACATTGAATCCCACCTCCTACAGGCTTTTAGGGACACCTATTGAATCCCTACTCAGGGCATAGAATGGAAACTATGCATAAAAAGGGCTTCCGGTGGGTCATGCAAGCGTGTTTAGGCATGTGTTATGTGGGAACGCTTGAAAAGTGCATAGAACTGATTATTACATATTATAATAGTATGTAATTACAATAAGAAATTGATTACATTGAACTCTAGCCTTTTTAGAAAAGCAAAATGATCCAAATCAACGGATCACATGAAATAAATTAGGTTCATGTAATATTAAATGTGGGAGAAAGGTAGGCCATATTAGGGCCCAAGTGCCAAGCGTTTGATTTGTTAGTAAAAACCTCAAATCCCAATTATGTTTCCATCATTATAATTCAATATTGCATGACATTCACTCCCATTCTTGAAAATCCAGAAAACATTCCAATCATAATCATGTGTCTATAGGAAAAAGCTTTGTTAGGAGGCAATATGGGATGTAAATCACCAAATTTAAACCATAATACAATGTATTGCATTGAAACCAACTAATAAATACCCAAGGTATATCACATTTTGATGTTACTTTGCACTTGCATCATAACAACGTACTAGGTATCATATACTTGCAAACACAAATGCCAAGTGGGATTTCAAATGTATGGTGTAAAAGTGTTTACTTGATTGAAACACATTAATATTTTCGATATACAAACATGAATAATGACCATAATTAAACTAAGGACTATGCGCAATGCATTTTCATGTGAAATATATATCATGTGTATCAATAGTCTAATATTGTTTTTGATGTTAAATCATTTCATTGTGCAACTGCAAGCATTGCAAGATATTTTGTAAATGATACAAGACATCATGGAATCAATGAACCATAATATTTATGGTATATATATAATTTTATCCATAATAAAAATCAAATGCAATCATGATAGAATAGTGCAAAAAGTTTGAATTGATTTTTGGAATAAAAAATGAAATCTAAAGAATGAAGGCTGAGTATTTGAACAAAAACTCTTAACAAGTGAAAAAAATGTTTCATCTATAAGTATGATTGCCTAAGCAATAGCATCTTATATTAATATTTCTTGAAATTTTTATTTTAATTACATAAATAACATATGAAAAAACTATTATATTTAAAGGTTTCAATGATCTCAGTACATGCACACTAAAGTCAACCTCGTGAATCAACATGATTTGAAGCATAAGTCCACCGGATTTGAAAAAGTTGAGTTGGACATTAGATTGATTTTGAATTGAGTTGTGAGAGTAAGATAAGATTAGGGTTAGGATTATGGTTTCCTAGGTAGGGTTATGGTTATGGGCCATGCATGTTAAACAATAAAGCCTAGTTAGGGATAGGGTTTTCCAAGTTTGGCCTTCGTTGGCCTTCAGAAATTTGATAGGTATGACCTGCAGAGGTACATTTATGTATTCTAATGTTATGTATATCATGTGAATGTGATCTTGAAATGTTCATATGATTGATATATATGGTTTATTGATCATACGTAAAATTTGGCATGTTCATTAACTTGACATACAAGAGAATTTTTGGCATATTTATAAACAACATTATGGAAAATTTCGCATATCAAGAACAAAAAATTGACATATTCATAAGAAACATACATGGGAAAATTAAAATTATGATACATACCTCATCATGCTAGATCCCACCTAATATCATACAATGAAGGCCTCCAGATCATCTCTTATAATGATGGTCTCCATTAGTCTCTCGTGCTATGTATCTAGTAAGAAGTAGCATACAAGAACAAAAAATTGACATATTCATAAGAAACATACATGGGAAAATTAAAATCATGATACATACCTCATCATGCTAGATCCCACCTAATATCATACAACCAAGGCCTCCAGATCATCTCTTATAATGATGGTCTCCATTAGTCCCTCGTGTTGTGTATTCGGTAAGAAGTAGCGTACAAGAACACAAAATTGACATATTCATAAGAAACATACATGGGAAAATTGCAATAATGATACATACCTCATCATGCTAGATCCCACCTATTATCATACAACGAGGCCCTCCAGATCATCTCTTATAATGATGGTCTCCATTAGTCTGTCATGCTCTATATCCGGTAAGAAGTAGCATACCTTCGATGAATTCTGACTAGGCATTGTTTGTACCTAGAGGTTTGCACCAATGATTAAGTTGATAAAGTGGTACACACTTGCACCTGGTTTGTAATCCCTGTAAACATATCCACCCTTCTTTCTTGCATTGTTTTCATGTGTAAGATATTCACCTTTAACAACCATAGACCTGATGGGAAAGTGGTTGTTTTCATCATCAGTCATGGACATAATGAGGGCTTGCTTTCCCTCTATACAACATGCCAACCAGTAATCACCACCCCATTCACTATCTTTTGAGGCAACCACTGCATATATGTGTCCTGCATAGTATGATTGTAGGTATATGATCAAATATTTTTCATGTGATACAAGGCCATTAATGTGAGTTTCAAGACTATGTAAATTTTACAAAAAAATGTTAAGGAAATGCATCATACCAGGTTGTACAAGGTCTGATACATGATCAAAATATATAGAAATAGACGATTGGTCTTCTTCCAATGCAGTTAACTGAACAATTGCACGCTGATCAAGTGGAAGTGATATGTGATCCCATCCATCAACCCAATCCAATGATTCACACACATAATAGTCACCATCACAACAAGGCAGGAAAAAACAAGCGAGTTTTCTGGTCCAAATTTCAAATACTGGGTTATCAGAGCTTTGAACCAAAGGAAATCCACGAGTCCCAGGAACAGTCTTGCATTCCCATGCATGTGAATGATCTATGTCTGCCACCTCCCAAAAAAATCTCTCCACATGTCTCTTTCTTGTGGATTCTACTCGCATAGCTGATTCCTCTCCCATTACTGATGTGCACCACCTGACTATAGATTGAGCATTTCGAATAGTAGACATTGTAGATAATTTCAATTCCTCTCTTCGTAGGGATTTTTTGACACATGATCCATCTCCATCATGCTATCCTTTACCATGCCCAGTCTCAAAATAGTTCCACATATGTGGAACTTTGTAGTTTTTATGCAATGAACACAACCATTGAAATATGCGTGCATTTTTTAACTGACCAGCACATCCATCAGACCAAATCCAGTGTCGATTCATCTGTATGTTCCTTCCCTTCAAATGATCATATAACATGATGAAGCAATGACATACATAGTGGAAGCCATGGCACCTATAATCACTTATGTAGAAGTGATATTCCTTTAGAATTTCTCTTTGCTCTTCACTGCTATTTCGTCCATGCCTATATGTGATATGCACCATCAAGGAAACCTACTTAGAGTGATAATATTGACTTTGGATCTCATTTTGAGATTGCAGAGTGTAGTTCTTGGCAAAATCAACAACTGAAAGTATAGTACCAATAGGAATTGTATCTCTGCATATTCTAAACTTCTCATCCTGCCATCTTGCCAAGTGGACATGCTGAACATATTGACGTGTCTTTTTAATAAATTCCTTGGCGAAGACACTAACTTGTACCTATTGACACAAAATGATCTCAATATCATTTTTTTTTGTAAGTAAGGAATGAAATGCAACTATTCAAACATAAATTTATAGATAAATGCATGTACCGCAGATGTCACCAATTGTATTTTTTTGCTTTCTTTCCCTGGGATTATTTCATAGTTGATATATTTGAAACTTTTCATGTCTGTAACCATATTCCCAAATTCATTGTCTCTAGTCTCGTGCATACATTGGATCAATAATGCCATTCCAGCATAGTTGGAGAAAGTTCCATCCAAACAAGATTTTGCATAGTAAGTTTTCCCCTTAGGCCTATTGCACATGATACTATGAATGAATTCTCTTGATGAGGTCGATGGTATTGTCAAGGAGCAATCCTGCACATGGTTAGTATGCAAGATGCGACGATTGTACAAAAATGTTTCATAGTAATATTCATAGTCTACATGGTATCTATAACAACAAGTGTTACGAAGAGTATTTATTCTAACATACCAGGGCTTACATTTCTCAAAAGATCTTTGCCCCAAATTCAATTATCTATGTTCATTCCTAAATTTCTCGTATAGTTCTGTCTGTGTTATATCAAGAAGATGCTTAGTATGTGGTTCACGGTCCTTTGAACCCCTTCTCATTTTTAGAACATCCTTCTAGCTTGAAGAAGGCCTTGTGTGATTATGCCAAAAACTCTGCACTAGTTCCTTTACTACATCAACTAGCTTCATGTCATGACGTGGAAACCGACCAATAAAGGCCCAAAAATCTGTCTGGGCAGTTGTGTCAAGATGTCCTCTTCTAATAGAATACCTACGGAGGGTTTTTACATTGAAATTAACTAGTTTAGATGTAGGCTTGAGAAAATGAAGGACCGTGGTGTTCTTATTTACAATTGCTTGTGACAACACACGACGAGCCGCATTACGGTCCTTTGGCCGTGTGTTCTTACAAATTTTACCAAAGGCATCTTCTAAGCTTTTAACTATATGAGAACTTGGTCCATAAGGCTTTATCATCTTTATCTCTAACGATTTCCTAACAATATTCATGCCCCTAGATTTTAACAATGATAAAAATAATCTACACTTATCTCCATCACATTTAGAAACAAAATATTTATTTATCATCTGTTGAGTTTGATAAGCAATACTATGTTTAGATAGCGTACCTTCAATGGAATTGAGGAGTCCTTCATCAACTTGTATATGCTTCAAAGTTCTTCGACGTGTGCTTTCTAATGGAGGTAAGGGGGTTGGATTTCTATCATCTAGTGCATCAACAATACGCTTCGGCGTTTCAGTAGCAACTTGTTGTCCTTCATTCTCTTCCTGGTAGTTGGATGATGGAAGTCCAACATCCTCATCGATGGTTCGGTTAATATTTTCTTCTTCAACAGTAGGCTCCATGTCCAACGCCTCTTCAACAGTAGGCTCCATGTACAATGCCTCTTCATGAGCTTCGTCTCGTGATGGTAACTTATCACTTTGACTTGATGTGGGATTTGAAACATCCCCTAATGAGCACCTACATTTTTATTCTTGAATACTTCCATGGGGTGCTTTTTCAACAATTATTGTGGAAATTGAAGGTCCCTCTAGTGAATGCTTCCTTTTTTCTTGTGCTAGATTAATAGGATGAACTGCTGTATCCTCTATAATTGGATTTGGATTAGTTTCCAAAGAAAGCCTCTGATTCATCATGTCTATTCTTTTCTTTTCTTTCTCTTCTTCAATGACTTCTTGAGGTCTCTTCTTCTTTGCTGATTTTCTTCCTCGGTTACGTACATTCCCCATCACCACAATGATCAATGTCAATATAGTTTGTTTTTGTTGCTCCTCAATTACAAGCTTTGAAACCTTTAACTTGCTTTATAACTATTGATCCTTCAAGGTGCTTCAATCTTCCTTCTCAATTGTTCATATTTCCCATCAAAATAATAATGAACAAGAAAATTCACCTTTGGTTCTCTTGAATAATAAGAAAATGAAAGCTAAATCATAAATTGTTCCTCAAGCTGATTTTTTTGTACAATTGTGTATATCCACCATCACCATGAAATGACATTGAAGCTTGACATCTTATCCTGTGTGCTCCTCAACCATGAAAGATATCCTCAATGTTGCATCTGCATAACAAAAATAATGATGGAGAATGTGTAAATTGTGATTATTTTCACAGGCGGGCTTGTGCTCCTGAAGAAAAGCGCACGGTAATGGGATAAATTCATAAAAATAGAGTGTAGTTTCTCTCGGACAAAAACAATTCACTGTTTTTACAGTCTCAAAATGCGCACGCGTTATATAGAGTAAAAACACATACGCGATTTGTTTAAGTATAACGCACACGCGATATGGTTAAGCACAATTAATAGAGTGGGTGCACGGCTAGGGCAACGAATAAGACCATGACTTCCCTAATGTTTTCTATGGCTAGCAACAAAAAAAATGTTTTTAGTGTTCCCTTCTTTTCATGCATATAAATGTTTCTCTCTATAGCCCCAATAATCCCTACATATCCCTATCTCTGACTAAATATACCTCCTTCATTCTCTCTGCATCCCTCCCTATATGTTCCTTTTTCTCCCTTACTCCATCCCTCCATACTGATGGTGATGAAGACAATGATGATTATCATGATGGTGATGATGATGATGATGATGATAATGATGACGACGATGGTAATGATGATGTTCATGATGTTGATGGTGATGATGATGTCATGTTGATGATGATGATGAAGGTGATGATGATGATGATGAGGAAGGTGATGTTGATGTTCATGATGTTGATGGTGATGATGATGTTGATGTTGATGACGACGATGGTGATGATGATGTTGATGATGTTGATGTTGATGATGACGATGGTGATGAAGATGATGATGATGATGATGAAGATGGAGATGATGATGAACATGATGATCATGCCTCTTTTGATGATGATGATCGATGAACAATGATGATGGTGATGATGGTGATGATGATGATGAAGATGATGGTGAGGATGATGATGATGATGATGATGGTGATGATGATGATGATGAAGATGTTTATGGTGATGGTGATGATGGTGATTATGATGATGATGATGGTGGTGATGATGGTGATGATGAAGATGATGAAGATGTTTATGATGATGATGAGGAGGAGGATGAGGAGGAGGATGAGGATGAGGATGAGGATGAGGATGAGGATGAGGATGGTGATGATGAGGATGATGATGATGATGATGATGATGATGTTTATGATGATGATGACGAGGAGGATGAGGATGGTGACGATGGTGATGATGATGGCGATGATGATGATGATGATGACGATGATGTTGATGAGGAGGAGGAGGAGGAGGAGGAGGATGTTGATGATGATGATGATAACGACAACGGTGATGATGATGTTCATGATGTTGATGGTGATGATGATGATGAAGATGATGATGTTGATGATGAAGATGGTGATGATGATGTTGATGATGTTGATGTTGATGATGACGATGGTGATGAAGATGATGATGATGATGAAGATGGAGATGATGATGAACATGATGATCATGCCTCTTTTGATGATGATGATAGATGATCAACGGTGATGGTGATGATGATGGTGATGATGAGGATGACGATGGTGATGATGGTGATGATGATGATGATGAAGATGTTTATGATGATGAGGAGGAGGAGGATGAGGATGAGGATGATGAGGAGGAGGATGAGGATGGTGATGGTGATGATGATGATGACGATGACGATGAAGATGTTTATGATGAGGATGATAAGGATGAGGATGATGATGATGATGACGACGCTGGTGATGATGATGTTCATGATGTTGATGGTGATGATGATCATCATGTTGATGATGTTGATGATGATGTTGATGTTGACGATGATGATGATGATGATGATCGATGACCAATGATCATGGTGATGATGAGGATGAGGATGGTGATGATGATCGATGATCAATGATCATGGTGATGATGAGGATGAGGATGGTGATGATGATCGATGATCAATGATCATGGTGATGATGAGGATGAGGATGGTGATGATGATGAAGGTGATGATGATGATGAGGATGATGATGATGACGATGATGATGGTGATGATTATGTTCATGATGTTGATGGTGATGATGATGATCATGTTGATGATGATGATGAGGAGGAGGAGGAGGAGGAGAAGGAGGAGGATGGTGAAGATGATGATGATGATGATGATGATGATGATGATGATGTTGATCATGATGACTACGATGGCGATGATGATGTTCATGATGATGATGATGATGGTGAGGAAAGTGATGCTAATGACGAGGATGAGGATGGTGATGATGAGGATAAGGATGGTGTTGATGATCGATGATCAATGATCATGGCGATGATGAGGATGAGGATGGTGATGATGATGATGATGACGATGCTGGTGATGATGATGTTGATGGTGATGTTGATGATCATGTTGATGATGATGATCGATGATCAATGATCATGGTGATGATGAGGATGATGATGGTTATGATGATCGATGAC
>LPNX010442065.1:203083-233072 GCA_001517045.1 Pseudotsuga menziesii
AAAAAAATTCCCACCAAATGACAAGGCCGAGCCTCCACCCATGCTTTCATGGAATTCCTATGCCTATGTGTCTGCTTTGTACTTTGCTTTGGATTCAACATGCCTATGCCTTGGAGTATGATAAACCATGGCTAATTCAGCATTATATCCAAATTTCCAATATGCTCGTGTTTAGCAGTTCATTTGATTATGCTGCACACCTCCATTTTTTATGATATTTTAGAAACAGATATGGTTTTTTTTGCAGATTCTAAATATATAAATTTTAACAAGAATACATAATTTTTTCTATTTTTTATTTATTTATCTTCTGTGATCACTCCTCAGCTCAAGAAACACACTGTTAGTGTTTTGTGCATATCTCTTTCGTTTCTCAACCATTTAAAAAACGATTGTATGGTGCACTAAAGAACACCAACCTCTACATGCTATAAAAAACCCACTTCCAAATAATTGCATTAAGACATTCAAATGCTGCACCCACAATTGACATACCATTTTCGAGGTTTGATCTCTTAGATAATTAAAAACAAATTTAAAAGTATTATTTTTACTATTGGAAAAATAGTAATGCACTAGTCATATATGTTCTCTATATGTTTACTAGTTTTCGTAAGTTTATTCCATCATTTAGACACTTAGACGATGCACCCACAAAAACATATACCTTATAATTTGT
Source organism: Pseudotsuga menziesii (assembly GCA_001517045.1). Taxonomy (NCBI): domain Eukaryota; kingdom Viridiplantae; phylum Streptophyta; class Pinopsida; order Pinales; family Pinaceae; genus Pseudotsuga; species Pseudotsuga menziesii. The sequence goes on from LPNX010442065.1 coordinate 203,763, forward strand.
CCCAAAAATAAAAAGTTCCCGTTAAAATATATCTAAATTTATATAGTTAACAACATTTTCAATAGAAAAAAATTATATATTTGGAAAGGTCATTCAATTTTCTACATTTCTTGTTTTTAACTGATCGCAAGATTCATTGTGTAAGTGTCTCAAAATAGCCATGCAAGTTGATGGATGTCTGTTTTTTCAGTTTTGTATTGCATCTAACATGCCAAAAGAGACCCTCAACTTCTTGCACAGACCCACCTCATTTATTTCTATTATCTGTAACCAACCAATCATTCTTTTATTCAACTTGTACCTTCTCATTTGTGGGCCGCCCATAAAGGCCCAAGTGTTGAAACTTAAGCTTTGATACCATTTGTAATGAACCCAAAATTCCTCAATGTAAATTCATAGAAAATGGGGGTAAATTTTTCGCTTTTAGACTTTCAACAAGTCAACCATGGTAGTCTCTTGAGAGTGTGAAATCACATAATGGTAAAACTAATATATACATTAGAAGAATAACATGACATGTTCTCATTATCTTATATTAACCCTTGGTTGTACTTCATCCTTCTCATATTGTAAACATTACTAACATTTTACCCTAATCTAATGCCTTGGTAATAAGATATTTCAGATTGTTAATTGCTTACCAAAATGTTAAAAAAAAGGTATAGCTTTCCTTCATGATATATATTCCTTTAACTGTATGCTTGCGAGTGTTTTTCATAGACCATTGTACCAATAAAGATCATGTATCATAAGCATTTATTGCGCATCATCCATACATTAAATACCATCATGAAAATGAGTAGATACAAACATAAAAACATAGAACAGAGAAGAGATACATCATATACGTGGTTCACCCCATCCATGAGGCTAAGTCCACCAAAACTTGTTAGTCTTTGTATTAATTTATCAAGAAAATATTTACGATGTTGTGGCACATCCGTTGTTATCTTTCGTTACCTCAAATCTCTTTCCGAGAGAGATACTTTCAAATTACCAATTTCCCTCTCTGAAGGGCCTTCCAACTTCATGTCAAACCTTTTCACTGAAACTTATTCCAAACTACGAAAATTACAAAGCTTCAATCGTCTCTCTTAAATAGAACATGTGAAGAAAACACTTCCCTTCATGATCTTAATACAATGTTTACCAATATTTTATTTACACAACTATCATCATCATATTATAGTTCTTCCACTAAATATAATATAAAACTTCAAGGTTCTTTTAATTAAACCTTTATGAGCAAGATTACCATATAACCTATTTTCTACTCAAAAAGAAGATATTAAGACTAACTCTTCCTTCTAACCCCTAAGTCCATTCTATTTTATTTTCAAGTCTCTTAATCCAATTACTTACATTCCATTAGAAGTATCATAATACTTAACTTTTACTTTACTCTTCTTATAAATGAATTACTAAATAAATTACAAAAGTATATATATATATATATATATATATATATATAACTCAATTTCAATTATATATATGGACATCTAAAACATACAAAATTGTACATTTGTAAAAAAAAAAAAAACCTTTGTATACAAAGGAGCACATATACAAATATATATAATTATATGATATAACCTATTATACCATCATTCCGACTAAGACACCATATCCAAACATTAACAAATGTATATTCTATAAACCAAGAATATAAGTATATCTTGTAACATATCCTATCACTGTTCCTTTTTGGATACCATATCCATATATGTACTATGTAATTGTTATCATAATAAAAGGAATTCTCATCATAATAAAAGATTTTTATTAATTATAGAAGATAATAAAAACATGAGAATGAAGAGGGATATCATGGTTCTCTTTTCTTACCCTACCAAAAGACATTTTTCTTTTTTATTAAAGAATATAATCATACAAATGAGGAATGGAGAAAATATAGAGTGTAAAAAGGTCACTCCTATTGTCAAATGGATGTAGCTTGGGTGGTTGGGAGGAATGAATGCTATCATCCCCACCCAGGTTTTACTCTTGTAAGTGACATGATGCTCTTGTGGAGCCCTTTGTAATAAATGTTGTGAATGATGAGCTGGCCATACCTTGATTCAGTTTGAATATCAGGTATTGGGATTTTTCGTGGAGTAGCCCTCTAACAAATGGTGAACCACATTTTGAAAAAAAAGGTCACTCCTATACGCTTTAACAAATATAAGGGAATACATAATACATCTTAATGCAAACTTCATTTAACAAATATGAAGGAATACATAATACACCTTAATGCTCACTCTTAAAGATCATTACGGATCTAACAAAATATGGAATATTTTACCATAAAAAAATAAAGACGGGGTTTCAACAATTAAAGAAACGCAGTCTTGGATGTAGTTATTTGTTTAACATTTAAAACAATGTTGAACGCATCTAAACTGGAAAACACGGTCTTAGAAGGGAAAATAAAATCGCAGGAAAAGTTTTACATCGTAGATAGTGTAGGCAAAAATTATGGGACGATTCCCTTAAATCCCCACGTCTCATAATTTTGAAAACCTCAAAAACTTAGATTTGTGTCTTTCAATGAATATATAATAAAATAAATAAGCAGAGATTTAATGTCAATGATCTGTTCACCCATAAATGCAACAGGCGTTGCAGATCTATATAGACTTAAGAAATATCAGACCTGACAATCATGATCGAACCCAACCATGTAGAGGTCATGGCACTGATGGTTTTGGAATTAAACCTGAAAATGGAATTCGACTTGCGAAGGTTTTATTTTTCCCATACTATCCATAGAAAAATCAGTCGATAAAATATATGACATAACTTGATTTCGAATCAAAACACTGGTAGAGTTTTCACAACACTGGATATGCGGATTAATCTCAGCAAACTTTGGTAAACAACATAAAATGCAGAGATAAAAAATATAATGCATATAAATAAGCAAAAAAAAGGCGTCACTGGAGAAATGATTCCTCCATACACAGGCAAGGAAGAATGCTTGCATGTTACAGATTTGGTTTCCATTCGAAAGGTAGATAAAATCCCAACTCCAACACGCGGAGAATCCAGTAAAACGAATCTGGTTTTCAATTCATAGGTACAACGACTTCAAACACATCATAGAGGATCTCATAGAATTAATATGGTTTTCTTCAATTTAAAATCAAAAAAATTTCAACAGATTGTAGGTGATCTTACAAAACATAGATCCTGACATTTCAATTAACGAATAAAATGATTTCACTCATATTGTAGATGATATCACTAAAACATAGATCGGGTTCTTCAATTCAGAAATAAAACAATTTCAACAGATTGTAGATGATCTCACAAACATAGATCCTAGCATTTCAATTTACTAAATCAAACGATTTCACCATATCTTAGATGATCTCATGAAAACATGGCTCGAGGTCTTCATTTCAGAAATAAAACAATTTCGACAGACAATAGATGATCTTACAAACGGAAATCCTGGCATTTCACTTCAGGAATAAAACGATTTTCCATAAAGAATTAGAAGGGTTTGCACCACATTGAAATAAATTCAACAATAGTTAAGAGTTGTGTTTCCAGATATTGAAGGGAATACAAACAATAAATTTAGCTGTGTTTTCCTCATATCTATATCATAAACTCATCCAATAAAAGAATTAGCAGATTCATATAAGAGTTTTGATCTAATTGTGTACACTTCTGCTGCTATGCCACTAGCTACTGCCAGCTCTCACCATCATCACTGGCAACCTAAACTCCAATAAGATTCTCTTTTCCCCCAAAGTCTCCCCATTGGAGTGAAACTCCCATTTCTTATACATGATGCATTTGTCTCTCATGAGGACACATGGCAGCGCCAAAGGTGCACGTCCCTTCCTCACAAGGAAAAATCGACAAGTATCAAGCCACATCTAACGACCAAGTCCCAACGTTATTGCCCTATATAATCTTTAGTGTTTAAAAATACGTATAGATTTTTTTCGGCCACACTAGTACTGTGATGAAGTCGTAGTCTCTTATAAGAAGAGTATAGAATGGTGCACGCAGAATACATTACAACCTCAACATGGCTAACTAAGGATCAATGGTTGGCAAGTAAATAGCCTTATTTTCTTTACCAAGAAGCAAAGCTTGATAAAAGGTCATTTCCCCTCAACCAATATCTAAAACCAAATTCCCTAGATTTGTCTTTTATACATATAGGGTTACTTTTAATAGATAAAAACAAATTTTATCTCACCTTTTTACTTACTCTACATGTTTTCCATTCTTGGTTTAAGGGGATGTTACATACCTTTCCCCTTGGAAGTAACACTCTCTTCAGTGTTAAGTATTTATCCAAGGATTTTGGTTCTTTTCCTTTAGGTTTTTATTGGTTGCTTCCGCATCCTTAGTGATGCCTTTCATCTTTGCTTTTATCTTATTCAATATTTCACGATTCCCCCAAGATTTATGCTTCATAACCTGTAGTCTGTAAGGAATTACAACGTCTAGCCAGAATATCATCATATTCATAATACTTCTAATGTCAACATAATACTACATAAGTAGAACATATTTTACTCGTCCTCTTTTAGAGTGTCACTTTTATGCAAATTTCGTCATGCATACTTTAATCCTTTAGATTAACAGGATTCCATCATGTGTTTTTAGGCCACCAACCTGAAATATGAAACATACCATTGTATGTCTTCTATGATTAACATCAACTGTTTAGGCTTAAATCAACAATCCAACACTGTTTGATTTTAGGATTTATAATGGTTCAGGTATTATTGTTTACTTTATTTATCGATAGATAAAAACATTACCTCATAGGAACGAAAATGCATATACTTTACAAGTATTATTAAATACCTTCTGGTTCATCTTGGATGCCCTCCATCCAATAAAAAATGGTGCCACCAATACTCCAAGTACTAATCTAAGCTACCCAACACAAGGACGATACCCCTTCTCAAGAATATCTCCTACCTGTGTTATTCAGGGTACTTAACTGAGCTCAAGCGCTTCCTTTCTCAACACCATGATACCTGGAGGGTCTTCACGGAACCCCTACTCATGTGACAGTCTATTATAGCATAAATTCATGTGGAAAGAAAGTCTGACCTTATGTCTTACACCTAGGCTTCCCTAGGATGCATATTGGTGCTTAGTTGGCCGAGGGGAAATATGTACCTCATGTACATATATGTAAACATGTACCTTATCTACATACTTCTTTTTAGTTTCACCTATGCCAAATGTCTCTCATGTCATTTGGTTGCTTGCAGTCATGGATCCTTATATTATTGCCATAACCAAGTCCGTGATTCCTGCACTTTGCCATGAATAGTTAGTCATAATATCAAATTGTATAACAATTAATATTTCATGTAACGGTTCCCACCGCTAAACAATGTTATTTTTTTTCAATGGCATAAGCAATCGATTTCTTTCCTAATTAAAATTCATAAGTGCAATATAGTGATTTGAATCACCCCATTCCTTGCATAACAATGATATAATATTATTATTTATACCTGTGCACCTTTCACATAACTAATATTCATTTTATTTGATTAGTATATGTACAATCATAAAAGTACATACCTCTATCATCATTACCCAACTTTTCAAGTGAGATCCCATTGTTAAAATTCAACTACAACAATGAACAATTCCAATGTTCTCGTTTTTCATAACATCATAGAAAATACTAACTGTATCCAAAACTATTTGTTAGCGCAACATTTGATAACATAGTCATGAGGTGAAAATTCTAGTGGTAGAAGACTTTCTCTTAGTTTTTCATATAACAATACCAACCATGGAAAAGGATAACATCCTCTCAACAAGTCACGTCTAGTTCTTACAGTTTAACCATTATATAGAAATAACGATTGGTTTTCTCACGAAATCAAAATGGTACATAATAGGTAAAACCTTTCTAACACTTTTTTAATATGGGATATCCATGGTTTATAAGTACTTAAGGTATTCCACTTTGTAACAAAATGTTTCTAGTATTCATATTCTTTGCATAACATGTACTTATTATATCACTCTTTATACATGTGCATCTCTTGATAATTACTAGCTACAATTTATATATTCAAACAAAACATGCCTTTAACATCATCATCATCATGTTGTTATACTTTTTAGTATATTGTAAAAGATTTGCAAATCATTTAACAATGTTTGTTTTTCCAAATTATTTCCATACACACTTCCTTTTTTCTAGTTTAGTTTCTTTAACATAGACATACTATCTATTTAGACTTAATATTATCACACATGTCATGTTCACTTCCTTCAAGTGTTTCGATAGGAATTCATATGAACGCATTTTTTGTTTCTCTTTGTGTTTTATGTGAAGAATATACTCAACATATAAATCTTCTGTTACTTGTCATAGTATCACCCTTTAATCACATTATGTTATCCTTTCCTATTTATTAATTAAAATATAGGAAAACTATTGAAGCACTCATTTCACTTAGCTTGCCCCTATTGTACATTGATTTTTTTTTTTTTAAGAAAGAGAAAAAAAAAAACCAATCAAACATCACAACTATCAATTTTCATAGTTCAATAATTTAGAGTCATCTAATACCTATATCGAGGATACATTTATTATATTAGTGTTCCTAACCATATGCATAATTGTACTATACATATTATCCTAACCCATCATTAATTTGACTCAGATTTGAGCATGAATTGTCATAAAAGTAATATTATATACAAATTATTTTTCATGAGTTAAAGTACTTTGGAAAACATCCTAGCTCACAATAAGAACTGTTTATATTTCTCCCTTTTATATTCTAGAAAAATATATTAAATATACTTTTATTATATATTATAGAGCTAAAACTTTCATCATGCAACCCAATATTATAATTTATAAGGCACAATAACGGGACAAGCATTGTACTTATCTCGTTTAAGTTTGACAATTGATATGGATAAAGCATGAACCACCTTGTCGTAATTTTCCAAATGTACTTCAAATTTCCTTGTTTTAGATGACTAATTGTTCACTCTAGTTTGAACATAATCCTCGTCCATCCATAGGTTTCTCAAAGGAGCTTTGCACCCCTCATTTACTTCTTATCACGCAAAGTTGCAAGGTTAGTTCGCCTTCATCATTGCATCTCCTACTGAATGAATTTCAAAATTTATTGTGCATTCATCATGACAAGGAGAAAGACACACACACACACACAGATATATATATATATATATATATAATAATTATTTTCTTTTCTATTTTCTTTTATCTGCATTCTAATGATGACATTAGTGATTTCAACATGGATTAGTTATATACTTACAATTCATCCCTTACAATATGAACGACTCATAGGGAAAGTCTTCCCCGATATTTACCTCATTTCTTTCTGTTATTTGTAACCAGCCAACCATTATTTTATTCAACTTGTACCTTCTCATTTGCGTTCCGCCCATAAAGCCCCAAGTGTTGAAATTTGAGCTCTGATACCATTTGTAACGAACCCAAAATTCCTCAATGTAAATTCATAGAAAATGGGGGTAAATTTTTTGCTTTTACACTTTCAACAAGTCAACCATGTTAGTCTCTTGAGAGTGTGAAATCTCATAATGGTAAAACTAATATATACATTAGAAGACTAACATCACATGTTCTCATTATCCTATATTAATCCTTGTTCGTACTTCATCCTTCTCATATTGTAAACATTACTAATATTTTACCCTAATCTAATGCCATGGTAATAAGATATTTCACATTGTTAATTGCTTACCAAAATGTTAAGCAGAAGGTATAGCTTTCCTTCATGATATATATTCCTTTAAGTGTATGCTTGCGAGTGTTTTTCATAGACCATTGTACCAATAAAGATCATGTATCATAAGAATTTATTGCGCATCATCCATACATTCAATACCATCATGAAAATGAGTAGATACAAACATAAAAACATAGAACATAAAAGAGATACATCATATATGTGGTTCACCCCATCCATGAGGCTACGTCCACCAAAACTGGTTAGTCTTTATATTAATTTATCAAGAAAATATTTACAATGTTGTGACACATCCGTTGCCATCTTTCCTTGTGTCAAATCTCTTTGGTAGAGAGATACTTTCAAATTACCAATTTCCCTCTTTGAAGGGCCTTCGAGCTTCACGTCGAACCTTTTCACTAAAACTTATTCCAAACTACAAAACTTACAAAGCTTCAATCGTCTCTCCTTAAAAAGAACATGTGAAGAAAACACTTCCCTTCATGATCTTAATATAATGTTTACCAATATATTGTTTACACAACTCTCATATTATAGTTCTTCCACTAAATATAATATAAAACTCCTATCAAAAGATTCTTTTAATCAAACCTTTATCGGCAAGATTACCTATAAATCTACATAACCTATTTTCTACTCAAAAAGAAGATATTAAGACTAACTCTTCCTTCTAACCCACAAGTCCATTCTGTTTTCTTTTCAATTCCTTTAATCCAATTACTTACATTCCATTGGAAGTATCATAATACTTAACCTTTACTTTAATTTTCTTATAAATAAATTACAAAAGTATATATATATATATATATATATATATATATATATAAAACTCAATTATATATATGGACATATAAAACATACAAAATTATATATTTGTNAAAACCTTTATACAAGATAACACATATACAAATATATATAATTATATGATATAACCTATTATACCATCATTCTTACAAAGACACCATATCCAAACATTAACAAAGATATATTAAACCAAGAATATAATTATATCATATAACATATCCTATCACTATTCCTTCGTGGTTACCTTATCCATATATCTACTATGTAATTGTTATCATAATGAAAGGCATTCTCATCATAATAAAAGACTTCTATTAACTATAGAAGATAATAAAAACATGAGAATGTGAAGGGATATCATTGTTCTCTTTTCTTACCCTACCAAAAAACATTTTTCTTTTTAATTAAAGATAACCATATAATCATACAAATGAGGAATGGAGAAAATACCATAGTGTAAAAAGGTCACTCCTATACGCTTTAACAAATATAAGGGAATACATAATACATCTTAATGTAGACTTCATTCCCAAAATTTATACGAGGTCAACGCAAATATGGATTCACTCTTAAAAGATCATTACGAATCTAACAAAATATGGAATATTTTACCATAAAGAAATAAACACCCGGGGTTTTAACAATTAAAGAAACGCAGTCTTGGATCTAGTTCTTTGTTTAACATTTAAAACAATGCAAACACATCTAAACTGGAAAATGAACTGGCATTTTGATTAAGGAATAAAATGAATTCACTCATATTGTAGATGATATCACAAAAACATAGATCGGGTTCTTCAATTCAGAAATAAAACAATTTCAACAGATTGTAGATGATCTCACAAACATAGATCCTAGCATTTCAATTTAAGAAATCGAACGATTTCACCCGATCGTAGATGATCTCACGAAAACATGGATTGAGGTCTTCATTTCAGAAATAAAACAATTTCGATAGATAGTAGATGATCTTACAAACTTAAATCCTCGCATTTCACTTCAGGATTAAAACGATTTTCCATAAAGAATTAGAAGGGTTTGCACCACATTGAAATAAATTCAACAATAGTTAAGAGCTGCGTTTCCAGATATTGAAGGGAATACAAACAATAAATTTAGCTGTGTTTTCCTCAGATCTATATCATAAACTCACCCAATAAAAGAATTAGCAGATTCATTACCAGATTCATACAAGAATTCTGATCTGATTGTGTACACTTCTGCCTTTACGCCACTAGCTACTGCCAGCTCTTACCATCCTCAATGGGAACCGAAACTCCAATAAGATTCTTTTTTCCCTAAAGGCCCCCCATTGGAGTGAAACTCCCATTTCTTATACATGATGCATTTGTCTCTCATGAGGACACATGGAAGCGCCAAAGGTCCACGTCCCTTCCTCACAAGGAAAAATAGACTAGTATCAAGCCACATCTAACGACCAAGTCCCCACGTCATTGCCCTATATAATCTTTTGTGTTTAAAAATAAGTATAGATATTTTTCGACCACACTAGTAGTGTGATGAAGTTGTAGTCTCTTAGAATACCCAACCTAGCTTTATAAGAAGAGTATAAAATGATGCATGCAGAAGACATTACAACCTCAACATGGCTAACTAAGACTTTACCAAGAAGCAAAGCTTAATAAAAGGTCATTTCCCCTCAACCAATATCTAAAACCAAATTCCCTAAATTTGTCTTTTATATATCTAGGGTTACTTTTAATAGATAAAAACAAATTTTATATCACGTTTTTACTTACTTTGCATGTTTTCCAGTCGTGGTCTAAGGTGATGTTATAGTACGCTTGTTGCACACTGCTCCACAGATGCAATGATCGTTGATGTGCATTGGTTCAGGTGATTCTTCTACACTATTTTGACCATCAACAACTTTGCTGTGATTCTTACTACCCGCTCATTGATGGTATCCATCACATATTTCCTTTCGTCCTTTACTACCCCATATTTTTTTCTTAGCTTCGCTGCAAACTTCTTGATGTTTTCTTTTCCTCATAAGTATTGCAATGGATCGACTCCCTCCTTGGGTAGGCTGGTGATCTTGGATATCAAGTCGACTGTAATTGGTATCTTTGTGCCTAGCCATAAATAAGTGCCATGGAAGCATGCCAACAAATACTTCACACATGCATTATCTTCTATGGATCGTCCAAAATGTGACATATGGATGATCGATAGCAGCCCGAACCGCTGCAGTCACAATTCCCATTGTGTTGGTTCTCTTGTTATTGGACCTCCTTCATCGTGTGCTCTTACCTTATATGTGCCCTCAGTGCATTCTAGGAATTCCAATATGTTGTGGTCGCTGTAATGTAATTTCTGGAGTCGCGACACTATATTAGTCATCACATGGACACCCTTAGGTGTTGTGGGAATATTTATGGAATAATTGTTTTTTTTCCAATTCGCACCACTGGTGCCCCTTCCTTTCTCAGTAGAATGTACCCTGGGATGTCTTCTATCATTGGCCCTAGTGGTTTTCCCTTTTCCAGTTTTTCTTCTTCCGCCGTGGCTAATGGACCAAATTCTCCCTCTACTCTGGTTGCCCTTGTCGAGCTTTGGGTTTTCTTGGTTCTTTTGTTCGAAGATATCGGAAGAGTGGAACTTATTTTCTTCTGAATCGGATGCCCTAGTGCAGACAAGATCTTTGACTGTTCTTATACTATATCTAACCTCGCCATTGGTGTTTCCTACATACTTGTGCTTGAAATAATCTACGCCATGGTATCTACAACGCTTATCTTCACTCTGAATCTTCTTCTCTTTGCTCTGATTCTTCCTCTCGACATTTACAATTGGTTGAACCATGCCCATCGACCTGATTTTATAGCCTTTTATCCTTTCGTGCTAGAGATTTGAAGCATCATTGCTAAATATCTCGTTGATTGACCAAATCATCCATCGATTATGCAAATCCAATGCTCGCCTTGGTCATTAAATGTGGGTCTTTACAAATTGTGTTGTCGTTCACTTGGTGTAATTGCTTCATTTATTACCTGATTTGACCATTTCGTGCCTTTCCCAATATTGACAAGTTCCAACCCTTGTCGTGGTTCAACTCTTCTCATCGCTCTTCCTTCTGTCAACATACTTTCCTTCAAAATTTTCCATTATTTCATTTTCTTTTTCATAGATGATAGCATTGGTTCCATGCTTGGATATCCTAATAGGGATTTAGCTAACTCCCGTTCACTAGTTTTGGCAATAGTACACTGTCTAACTGTTGTAAATACACCACACCTCCATCGATAATGAAATGTATGATGTATGGGCCAAGCTAATGCATCTGAAGGTTACCTAGGTGATTTACAAACTTACTATCGTAGAGGAGAACCATATCTTTGTGTTAAAAGTGTTTCATCTTGACATGGTGATCATGCCATGCCTTCTGTCGATCCTTCTCTACCTACGATGAAGTGATCTTATTTGAGATGTACTAACTGCGCCAGTCTTTCTTCAATTGCTCCTTTGTCGCTCATTCCTGTTACCACTACTATGGATAGAGTGGGGACAATATATTCCATCAACATCACCGCTTCTTGGCCATAAACCAACTTGAATGGTGTCTTACATGTCACTCTTTTACATGTTATTCTATACTCCCATAACACCGCAGGGATTTTCATATCCCATTCATCACGACTTGTATAGCATACCTTCGTAAGAACATTTTCCAGTATCTTGTTGAATGATTCGACTACTCCATTTTCTTGTGGGTGATATGTAGTACTTCTCTTGTGCTATATATGTAATTCCTTAGTCATCGCTTTGATTGCTTGGTTGACGAAATGAGCTCCTTGATCGCTCATCAATATCTTCAGACATTTGAATCGGGTAACCACATTGTCAAAAAGGAACCTTGTCGTTGTCACAAATTTACAATCTGTTACCGGTGTTTCCTCATCTCACGTCGTTAGATAATCAATTGTAGTGATGATATATCTCACACTTGTTCTTTTCCCTAGTGGATTGATAGGTCCCACGAAATCAACTGCCCACTTTCTAAGGGTTGTAGTGTTTTTTGAGGTACTAACGGGATCTCGTCTCTACATGATGGTTTTCCCATTCTTTGACATACATCACAACTTTTATCATAATCTGGTGCATCATCGTGTACTATCAACCACCATAATCTAGTTCTGAGTATATTTCTAGTGGTTTCCTGTCCTCCATAGTGTCCTCCTGCAATCCCACTGTGCGCCTTTGCCAATACTCTTTCTTGATCATGCATAAGAACATATCGATGCATAATTGCATCCATCCCCATCTTGTATAGTTGCCCTGGTATTAGTTGAAAGTTAGTTTCTCTGACAACTAGTTGTTTCTTCTAGCTAGTGGTGAACTCCTCTGGGGATTTTCCTGTCACAAAAATTAAACAATTTTCTCGTAATGGTCATCGACCATTTCAATTTGAAATAGTTGTGCATCAGGTAATTCATCCTCTACGCTTCTTGGTTATTCACCTGAGTCTATCTTTGATAGATGATCAGGTATTACGTTCAACCGTCCTGGCTTGACAATGATCTCAAAATTGAATTCTTGAAATAATAACAACCACCAACAAATATTTCCCTCCAACACAGTCTTATTGAGCAAGTACTTCAATTTTGAGTGATTTGTAAACATTTTGAAATGTACTCCTAATAGGTAGTGGGGGAATTTTCGCAATGCATATACCATCACCAATCCTTATCTTTTTGTCATCGTGTAGATTTTCTCCACAGTAGACAACTTCTAACTTGCAAATGCAATTAGATGGTCAATTGATCCTTCTCTTGGTTGGGCCAATATTAATCCTAATTCCAATAATGAAGCATCGACATGGACATGGAAATCATTTGTCCAGTTTGAAAAAACTAATATTAGTGCTGCGACCATCTTTTGATTTAGCATAACAAGGCTCCTATGGAACTCGTCGTTACATTCAAACTTCGTATATTTATTCAGTGATTTCTCCATCGATGATTTGTCATTTCATATCCCATGATAAGATTCTAGTAATATCCTATGTGGCCCAATGTTTCCCTCAACTGTTTTACTTTCATTGGTTGTGGTAGGTCGACAATTATCGCGATCTTGGTGGGATCGACCAACATTCCTTCCTTGCATACAATGTGTCCCAATAGGATTCAGAATGGTACGCAAAATATGCATTTCTTCAAATACAGTGAAATATGATATTGTCGACACCTTTCCAACAACAATCAAGGGTTTTTAGTAAGGTCTTTTACCAACCCATAGATGATCCAATCATCCATATCTATTTCTAGGAATTTATGAATGAATTATCTGGATGCAACAACAACTAACCTTGAAAAAATCACGGGAGCATTCTTTAGACCAAACGACATCACTATGTACTGAAAACATCCCCATTTTTTCACAAAAGTGGTTTTGATCCTATCCTCCTTCACAATCCTTATCTAATAATAGCCTAGAAATCCATCCGTAAATGAATAGATTTCGTGTCCTTCAAATCCGTCCAACATGTCGTCAGTAAATGGCTTCAGAAATGGATCATGCAGACTTGCATCATTCAATTTTCTCAGATCGACGCAGATTCAAATTTCACCAATCTTTTTGTCCTGCACAACCATTAAATTGTTCCATTCTGATTCTTCGACAGACTTGATGATTCTTGCATCCAACATTCGCTCTAATTCGGTTTTGATGTGCTCTTTGTACCTTAGATTCAACTTATATGGTAGCTTCTTTACTGGTTTTGCATAAGGTTTCAGAGGAATATTCATTTCGCTTAAGTTCCCTAAAATTCCTTTCATATCAGAAAATTTGGTTGGGAATAAGTCCTGAAACTCATGTAGTAGATCAGTGACTTTCTCCATCATTGACTCGTCTCAGTAATCTCCAACACTAGAAAAATTTGGGTCTTCTATTGTCCCAATATTGAGCTTCATTATCTTCAATGGTTGCTTGAATTTTTCGCATGGCATTTCTAGTGCTTTGAGGTCACGAATTCCTCTTGAATCTAGGATGTTGACAACTCTCAGATCGTCTTCATCATCAAGCTCTCTCGACACATTGTAGCACTCCATCATCACCTATGGTGTTGGTTTCCATTGTGATCCCGTTAGTAGCTTAGCCGTAAATATCTCCAATACTTTGTCATGGATGTCCTGTAGCACATTATGAATGAATGGATTTTCATTCACGAAACTGAAAGTATGGATGAAGTTGATAGTCAGTTCTTCCCAAGGTGTTGTTTCTCTTAGTAGGTCTGTAGAAACATACCATGTTCGTGGTATTTCTTCCAATGTATGGATCAATATGTGAACCCATTCCTCCTTTGACCTCATTTCCCATGTTGTTTGACATGTTATCAGATGGTCACTTGGATAATTTGTTCCATTATATTTATTTCATTTTTAGTACTCATTCTCTCCAAATAAAAATTCCATCAGTCATCAACATATTTTCGAGTCTTCTATGGAATCTTTGTGCATAGCCCACCATATTTCCGGAGTAGCCTTCAGCTCTTCTTCCATTGCCAATAAACATTGTGGTTCAGATACACTATGTTGGGTGCAAGCTTGACTTAAATTAATACCAAAATGTTTGGATGTGTTCTACAATATTGAATACACCCAATATTTAATTATCAACCGGGGTTGGTAGACTTCGAGTTGCTACAAAATATATGCAAAGGTAGAGGGGTTCCTAGGGCGTTGTAGAAATACTTTAATAAATAAAAGATTGAAAAATCTTCAAAATGAAAAACCGAGTCAAATTCCTAAATTAGTAATATGGTTGAACTAACACAAAACATCAGACTAGGACAATATCAAACTATGTTGTTTTAACTACCAAATGGAAATATAACAAAAACTTATTAAATAACTTCAAGGGCTAACTATTCACAGAAAATACATATTTGAAAATATAATCACAACAACTAGATAATCCATAAACAAATAATTCCTAACTAAAAATGTATTATCAACAATTACTTAAAAACTGGGGTTCAAAGAAGGCTTAATGAATAAATAAATGAGAAACTGAATAAAGAAAAGCAAGTAGAAAACTTAATAAAGATACTTAAATAAAAAGCAAGTAGAAAAGTTAATGAAGATAATTTTAAGTTCTTTTCTACAAGTCTTTTCAAATAATCACAAAGTGAAAGAAATAAGTCTTACTAAAATTGATAAAATACTAGTGTACTAGTCATTCACACATTTAACCCTACAAATCCAAATACAACAAAATAAATAAAACATAATTTCGAAACATTACAATAGTATTATAGAAGAAAATCAGAAATTAAAAAGAACAAAATCACAATGCATAATTCAAAGCAAGAGTTAGAAATATATAATTATTACCTAATGAGTTAAAAACAAAGCATGAGTTAAAACAATCTAATCTATGGTTCAAAACAAAGATATAATTATTACCTAATGACTCTAATCAAGGCATAATAAAAAAACAAAGAAACAGAACTGGAAAACAGATTTAAAAATAAACTAAGAACACTAAAGGTCGAATGGAAGACTGGACAACAATCTGGAAAGAATGTCCGAATAGGAGTTTAGACACTTAATCCGAAAGAAAGAATGGATACCAAAAATAATAAAAACAGACCTAAATGAGTTAATCATCAGCTGATTCTATGCATATGAAAACAAGATGCATAAAGAAAGAATTTAAACTTAATTAATCATCATATTCAACATTAAAACAAACAAATACAACTACATGGAAATAAGAAGATCATTACGGACTAATAAACAAAACTGAAATTTGAATTGCATAAATCTATAATAGGAATAAACAAAGCTTAATCTATATGAAAAACAACCTATTCTATGTATTGATTTAAATTCTATCTAAATCACCAAAAACAATCTATTTGAGTTCTATTTTAAATTGATAAAAGTAACCTACTCTATGTGCTTGAAAATAAGAATGAATAATAAACTAGAAATGAAAGGAATAAACGCAAATCCGAAAGCAAGCTATATGTGACCGGCCATTTATAAACAAAAACTACATTAACAGCATAATATAAATTTTATTAACTACAACAAATGCATATTACAAGAAACAGAAAAGGATTAGAGAAATTTAACTACCTAAACAAATTGGAAATAAAACTACTTATCTGCACAATGAGATAACAAAATCTCGTACGAAAATAGAACCACGGATTATCGAGGGGCCCTCTCAGCAACCACGAGTAATGGCTAGCGAATGATTTCACATGCAGTCATAAACAACAAAACATAGAGTTCTTATTAAATAGAAGGAACATAGTTACCGTATCCTTCCCTCAAAGCAAACTAACTATCTATCGAATGGATTGATCAACCCCCTTCTCTCTCTACATAAAGGTGTTTATATACATAATGCTTTCAAGAAGTTAAGTAAGTCGACCCTTTAGTGGTCGACTGCTCTTCTAAATTTATTCAATCATAAAGGCAATAACAGTTTACAAGCTAGCACATAAGCATATCCCTTCTTTGGTGTAAGCCTGGTTTTATTCATTGTGAACGTGGCATAGATACTCCCTTGCAACGTGGTTGATGGTGGCATGTAGGGCATCAAAGAATACACAGTAGCGAGTCTCTAGAACAAGAGCTCCTTCTTTATCGTGAACAACTTTCCTTAGTGTGTGATGTGGCATACAGCCCCTCGTTTGGTGCAACTGACAATGTGGTGTTTGACGCAGACAATGTACATGATGGAGAGTTTCTTAAAACATAGTTCATTCATCAATGTGAACAGAATCCAGATGTGGTGCACGAATTGGTGTGAGGGCGATCTTCCAGAGCATGGGTCGTTCATCATTTTAAATGCGCAGACTAGTGGCAAGTTCAGAAGAGGACACAAACGATTCTAAAATAGGAGTGTGTCTTCTTTAAATGCGTGGACAATGAGCAGATTGATGCACCAATGATCCTTCTAGATTGCTAATTATGCTATCACCTGGGCGCGTGGTCAAAAAAATGGTTTACGGATTGCTTCAACGTTTAATGCCCGAGATCGGTTATAGACAGCACACAGCTGATTAGCGATCTGAATGGAAAACTCAACGGTGAGCTGGACGAAGAGCTGCATGATGAGTTGGACAGTGATTGCGCATATTGGGATGAATAGCAAGTTGAACATGTTTTGTTGATAAATTCTCCCAAAAGAACTATAAAATATGCAAACAAATACATAGATCAATAAATACATCAAATATGTTTTAAATAATATAGATTCAAGTCAATAAAATCATAAAAATGATATTCATAACCAAAGTTGAATAAACATTAAATTTGCTCTTACTTTGTGCCACATAACAACCTGCATGACATAAAATACACGAAAGATAATAAAATATGCATTTAAATGTGTTATGTTAACGCCAAAAATGATAACAAAATAAGGCTCAACATTTCCCCAAACAAGAGAAATGCCAGGTCCCACTGAGCAAAGAAAAAGATAAGAGATCATACTATCAAAGCGAACTTTAAAATATAAGCCAGCAACAGGCATATGCATGAATAAATGAGTTCATAAAGTTTGTAATTAGTTTAACCATATCCAAAGTAAAACTTTGGACTAGTTGAACATATGGTATAAAATTAATCATTTGATAGTTTATATGCATGACTTGGGTAAAAGGACAAGGTTGAAATGATAATTAAATGGAACTTTTAAGGTCAAAGCATTCTCATGGAGGTAAAAACTATTTTCCACAAATAAAATTTGGTTAGCAAAATTTTAATCATAAATGTTGTGAGATCATAAATTTTATTGAGATCTTCATGTGATTATCCTGCGATCCTTCATATGGTTCTCCACATTGATTTTCTATAAAAATATACTCCATGCTATAAATTCCACAGATCCTGAAAAACACTTATCATTTTGTCAGAAAAATAGAGATATCATCAAATAAAAACAGTCGAGTTTTTCCTTCCCTTCCCTCAAACCAAATATATGGCGTGTCGTCAAGCCATACAAAGGAAAAGAATAGTTTGCTCCAAATAATAATAAAAAGTACAAGCATGTTGTTTTATTATTTTGCAAAAAGAAAAACTAACTAGTAAATGGAAATTATTTAGATATGGATATTCATGAAAATAACAGTGCTTAAAAAGACTACTCAAATGATAATAGAAGTGAAATAATACCATAGGAAGAGCTAGTCATCCATGCCTCATTTGAAATATATCTTGTCATCATAAGATATTTTGAGTTTACCTCAGAGTGGATGAGATTTTATAGCTATGGGTCCCATTTCTAAGATAATGACATCCTAGGTATGTGTTGAATTAGATGGCTAGGTCCAATTCCAACTTATAGTGATTCTCAAATGACATTAAAAACAATCGGTCTTAAAATAAAATTTGAAATTTTTTCTTCATATTTATCACTATTCTCCGAATCATGTGCATAATAGTGCATTAACTAGATCTCTTTTACCCGATATTTCCCTACTTCCAGTAGGCCTATTCAGTACCCCGACAAGTTTATCTTGGTACCATGCAAGCATAGCCTCGTTGCCAGTGATCCTATTTAGTACCTCGATGGGTTTACTTGTATTTATTGAGCTTCCTTGTTGTAAGTTTTTACTTAGCATTGACCTGCTGCCAGCAGGCCTATTCAGCACCCCAACGGGTTTTCCTTGTATAATGATATTAAGTATATGGAAGCCGAATAGTACTAGAGCGTGCTAAGCCCTGCTAAAACACATAATTCAATTTTGTAAAAAATTATAAGTAATTTTCATAATAGCCTTAATCATAAATCATGTCAAAAGAAAATAACTTAAAGTTTTTCTTTGACCTTATAACCCTTCTTCTTCCTGAAAGATAAATAATGTTCCCCATAGGCAAAAATTCCACCTACTATCGAGTTATCACAAAAAAAATACTTAAGTGACAAGTTTTGATAACAAGTATAGGATGAACTATTAGTCCATAGGTAGAAATAAGGATATGAAAAATATGATAATGAAAGTGGGCCTTATCAAGCAATTGTTTTAAAAGAATAAATCAGAAATATACATGTCTGAATCAAAATACCAAAAACTATCTAAATCATAAAAGAAATGGTCAAAAATGATATACAATGAATTATTTTAATTGTTACTATAAGCTGTAATTTTCAAAAGTACCTAAAAAAAAAGTTAAGATACCTTATAAATGTTTTAGCATATTTATGTATTCCAAATAATACTCCATGTGCTGCTTATAGATAAAATTCTTATAATCAAGCTGTAAAACCATTTGTTAGATGATTCATATTTATTCTAAAGAAAAAAAAACACACACATATTTACATATATATCATACTCTACTAAAAAGGAAAAAAACAATTCAAGTGTATGAATTCTTCCAATGTAACCATGTTCAAAGCAAGATGAGAAATATACCTTCATCCACATATACGAAAAATATTACAATGATTACTGGAACATGAAGAACCAATCGAGTTGTTTGATTTAGCAGCAATAAATGTTGAAGAAGAGGATGGTATCGTGGCTTAGTTCCCTCTTGGAACCATATTTCAATATGACTTATATATTCTATGTTCTCTCCTTTATTTGGTATATCACGAGGTCTTTCATCAAACTCTGAGTTTGATGATGGGAAATATGCAGGCTCTAAAGTTTGCCCTTCATTAAATGAAAGGCATTCAAGTTTGATCTCATCTTCTTGTGGAGAAGGCCAAATAGAAACTTCATTTTCCTTTATATTATCTATGATTCCTAGATCTATCACCACTCCAGGTCTTATATGAATTTCTTGCAATACTGTTGGTATATTAGGTGTGGTGGGTAAATGTCATAGTTCAACACTGTAAGCATATTGTGCTGCTTTATTTTTGTTAGAATGTGGATAGGATTGAACAGGAATGTGCGTAAGGCATAGAGGAGGTTTATGAGAAGGTAATTGTGGCAGATGTAATTGACTAGCTTGTATAGTTGATTCTATCTGGAAAATAGGATATCGTTGAGAGTCTTGTAGAATAGAAAGTGGTGCATCATAAGAGAGAACATCCCTATGATCATCAGATGGGACAGAAAGGACTTGCGAACAAGGTTGATAGGGATTAAGATGAGGATGAGAAGAAGGTATATTCTTACTAATTTTAAATCTTCCTCTTGAATACCTTCTACATAATTCACAAATATTGTCATATGATAACTGAAATACATCACCTGTTCCCATCAAATTAAAAATTTCTAAATATTCATTTTTTATGCCTTTGAGTAAAAAGAAATTCAAGGTACCCTTCCCTGAATGTCTTAGTTTTGATCTCTGAAGGTTGTATTGAAAGCGTTTGACATAGTTTTCCAAATTTTTTTCTTCTCCCTAGTTTATTTCAAAGAGGTCCTCATTGACCCTACAATAGTCTTGGTATCTTTGCAAAAATATACGTTTCATGTCTTCCCAAGTTTGAATGCAATTCCCACCTAGTATCATGAACCATCGAAGGGATGCTCCTTTCAAAGTAAGAGGAAAAAAATTCATACTTTGAACATTATATTCTCTACAAAGTATTTCCAATTGAAATAAAAATTCATTGGGGTCTTCATTCTTTAATCTATGAAAATTTGGAAAAATGGATGAGAGAACGTAGTGTATTTGTGCCACTCCTCCTGGATCTCTAATAGGGAATTCAAAGGTAACAACTTCTTCATCCTTCTCTCCTACCATATCTTCCCACAATATAAATAGTTTCTTTTTCCATATACTATCTTAAAGCTCCCCTTTTAAATGTTCCTGTCAATTTGTTAGTAGAATGGATGGCACTTACAACACCACTAAGTGATTTTAATTGTAAAATAAGTCGTATACACCCGCATACGAGTAAAAAGTAAATTACCTAAATGTGCACATACATCAAATTAAACTTATGGAAAAAAAAATCAGCTATCCATGTTTACAAAAAGAAAAGTACACTTTAAGGAAAATAAATCGAATGTTACATAAAAATAAACACACTTGTGCAAAAATGAACAACAAGGATTTGGGGAGACCCACTAAAGTGGATGCGCCAGGCTATCACACTATGGGAATTCAGTAGTGAAGTCATCTTTGTGTCTTACCGTTTCCCCTTCCCCTTGTTGTATAGCGTAAAGGAAACCTATCTATCCTTATCTATCTAGATTCTGTACATGAAAAACTAAACTAAAAGAAAACCTAGACTACTGCTATTGCTAGGTTTGGGGGCTCCTATTATAACAGATGCACATGTTCTTACATTTCGTCTTACCGCTCCCCTGCCACCAACCTATCACTAAACTTCATAAGCAAATTCTATTTTTTCTACCTTACAGAACAACTCCCTAGAAACAACACCAAAAATTTTGGGTGCAATCTTGACTTAAATTAATACCAAAATGTTTGGATGTGTTCTACAATATTGAATACACCTAATATTTAATTATCAACCGGGGTTGGTAGACTTCGAGTTGCTACAAAATATATGCAAAGGTAGATTGGTTCCTAGGGCGTTATAGAAATACTTCAATAAACAAAAGATTGAAAAACCTTCGAAATGAAAAACTGAGTCAAATTCCTAAATTAGTAATATGGTTGAACTAAGACAAAACATCACACTAGCACAATATCAAATTATGTTGTTTTAACTAACAAATGGAAATATAATAAAACTTATTAAATAACTTCAAGGGCTAACTATTCACAGAAAATACATATTTGAAACTATAATCACAACAACTAGATAATCCATAAACAAATAATTTCTGACTAAAAATGTATTATCAACAACTAATTAAAAATCGAGGTTCAAGAAAGGCTTAACGAATAAGTAAATGAGAAACAAAATAAAGAAAAGCAAGTAGAAAACTTAATAAAGATAATTT
Organism: Pseudotsuga menziesii; assembly: GCA_001517045.1. Lineage (NCBI taxonomy): Eukaryota > Viridiplantae > Streptophyta > Pinopsida > Pinales > Pinaceae > Pseudotsuga > Pseudotsuga menziesii. The sequence goes on from LPNX010442065.1 coordinate 226,182, forward strand.
TAAGTTCTTTTCTACAAGTCTTTTCAAATAATCACAAAGTGAAAGAAACAAGTCTTACTAAAATTGATAAAATACTAGTGTACTAGAAATTCACACATTTAACCCTACAAATCCAAATACAATGAAATAAATCAAACATATTTTCGAAACATTACAACAATATTATAGAAGAAAATCAGAAATTAAAAAGAACAAAATCACAATGCATAATTCAAAGCATGAGTTAGAAAGAGAAGATTAAAGAAATAAAGCTTAATAAATACGTTAAAACAATCTAATCTATGGTTCAAAACAAAGATATAATTATTATCTAATCAAGGCATAATAAAAAAAATAAAGAAACAGAACTGGAAAACAGATTTAAAAATAAACTAAGAACACTAAAGGTTGGATGGAAGACTGGACAACAATCTGGAAAGAAGGTTCGAATGGCAATCTAGACACTCAGTTTGAATAAAAGACTGGATACCAAAAATAATAAAAACAGACCTAAATGAGTTAATCATCTTTTGATTTTGTGCATATGAAAACAAGATGCACAAAGACAGAATTTAAACTTAATTAATCATCATATTCAACAGTAAAATAAACAAATACAACTACATGGAAATAAGAAGATCATTACGGACTAATAAACAAAACTGGAATTTGGATTGCATAAATCTATAACAGGAATAAACAAATCTTAATCTATCTGAAAAACAACCTATTCTATGTATTGATTTGAATTCTATCTAAATCGACAAAAACAATCTATTTGAGTTATATTTTAAATTGATAAAAACAACCTACTCTATGTGCTTGAAAATAAGACTGAACAATAAACTAGAAATGAAAGGACTAAACGCAAATCTGAAAGCAAGTTATACGTGATCGGCCATTTATAAACAAAAACTACATTAACAACATAATAGAAAATTTATTAACTACAACAAATGCATATTACAGGAAACAAAAAAGGATTAGAGAAACTTAACTACCTAAACAAATTGGAAATAAAACTACTTATTTGCACGATGAGATAACAAAAACTCATACGAAAATTGAACCACGGATTGTCAAGGGGCCCTCTAAACGGAAAACTCAACGATGAGCTAGACGAAGAACTGCATGATGAGCTAGATAGTGATTGCGTAGATTGGGGTGAATAGCAAGTTGAACGTGTTTTGTTGATAAATTCACCCAAAAGAATTATAAAATCCGCAAACAAATACATAGATCAATAAATACATCAAATATGCTTTAAATAATATAGATTTAAGTCAATAAAATCATAAAAATGATATTCATAACCAAAGTTGAATAAACATTAAATTTTCTCTTACTTTGTACCGAATAACAACCTGCATGACATAAAATACATGAAAGATAATAAAATATGCATTTAAATGTGTTATGTTAACGCCAAAAATGATAACAAAATGAGGCTCAACACACTGTCTTCAAATTCACTAATGAAAATTGTCAGGTTAGGTATTCCTTCGTATATTGGAAAATCAATTACTTCATTTTCCACCCATCTCAACGTCTAAGTGACTCATGCACACTTCCTAATTGATACTTCGTGCAACCAGTTCTGCTAGTTTTCTAGTGCTTCGTCAGAGTTTGAAGATGTTTAATTGGTGTTATACAAGATATCACACCCTTGTAACGTAGGGTCTGGGGTTACCAACTTACTATTAGACTTGCAGATAATCAACTTTTACAGAATATGGAAACAAAATAGGAAGATGTCTTGGCTTACCCGGTTTATGACGGTTGATCCAAGATCGGTCTTCTCTCACTCCAATCTCCTCCAAATATTCTTGGGATGCTTCTCTTCACTTGAAAATAGCCAATTCTTCAAGTAATATATCATATATATATAAATAAGAGGTTAGATGAAAAGCATATTAATAACATAATAGAACATATTCATTAAACCAATATACATGAGACAAGCACAATACAAGATTGGAAGAAGAATTCTCTTTATTAACAAACAGTGAATAGGTAAGAATACAACCCATCTTCTGACATAAGGACTCCTCTCCAACCGAGTACTTTGATTTCTGCTGCTCCAAGACTCTGAAGGTGTACCACCAGCATAACTTTGCTCTTCGAAAAATTCATTGATTAGCCCCATCCCAAGGCCTCTATTTATACTTTGGAAATATAGAGGTTTCAAAGGTTAGGATGGTTGATATGGTTGGGATAGTTATGGATTAGGGCCCAACTAATCTCATATAATCATTATTTATATTTTTTAAGGTCGAATTAAGGTATACACGAGTATTAGTATAAGAAAGGCGCCTATGTTACGCGTGTTGCTCAAAGGGAACTCGCATATGCAACATATATGTGGGTTTCAATGCACATACTTGTGTATGATACACGAGTTGCAATGCACAGAGTCGTGTATGCAACCCAAAACTCAGAATAAAAATATATAAGGCTGGTTTGAGGATAATGCATCAAATGTCATGCACATCTATAGTTTTTTGGCCACTTCAATCCTAATTGTACTTTTTTGTATCGACACGATGAATGTCAATACTCGGATGAAGAAGTGTCATTTTAGATGATCACAGATGCCTTCTGATGTGTGAGTTCAGAGAGAAGCGATGGCCGAAATACATTATAATATTTATCTTGGAGAAATTAGAAGTCCAAGGAAGCAGAGGAAGTACCTGAAACAAATACATATCAATGTCATATACAAAATCATATCTGAGGATGCCATGTTCAATATATTGGAACACTAGCTCCTTTACAATATTTGATTACATCATATGATACAGGTACAAGAACACGTATATTACAAAGGTGGATTGAAGGCACAATATAAAATGATGAGTCTTTAAAATATGGAATCTATGTAGATAAACACAACAAAATATTGCGCAACTTAGGTTATATATGTGAACCTAAGGTCTTCATCAAAATACAAAAGAACCAGTACAATCCAGGCCATGTGAATATATGTGTTGAAGTTGAACATGTAAAGGATTCAACAGATTGTCAATCAATAGGTGAAAACTAACAACTGAAGCAAAGGATTTCACCAATGATGAAAGTGAATCCTAAGGTACCATCGTCAAAAGTCTAGGTCTTCATCCTCAAGAAGTGCTGATGAGAAACCATGTTGTGATGAGGAAGGCAATAGATCCTCCAATGGATCACAAGAGTGACTAGGAACTAGATAAGAGAAGGTAAACACAAGTAATAGTCATATAGGATGATGATGGAATCAAGATAATAATCAAATGCACAGATAAATCCTTGAACAGTGAGCATGCCACAGAGATGACCCAAGAAAAATTTTAACTTTACAGATAGAACAACTAGACTTATCTATCATATAGGAGACATGATCAGATTCCCCATGTATAAATGACAAGTGGGGGAGTAGGAAACTTGAAGTGATAGCTGAGTTGAAATTGTATAGTGAGACATGAGTTTCAAAAAATTCAGAGAATTCTATGTTCAAGGAGGACATGCTGCCAGTGTCTGTAACCCAAAAAGAATACTTCTTCCTTATCTTTCCTGTTAAATTTTAACAAGTCTAGGAAATTCAACTCAAGTCTCTCTTCATTTTTGACAAGCTTGAAGAGGGGAGAGAATAATGCTTGATAATGTCACTAATTCATGGATTTTACGATCCAGAACTAGTACATGCTCGTTGGTGTTTTCATATTTAGAGAGTCTAAAAGCTACGAAGAAGACTCCAGGGGGGTCCTTTTTCGTCCAATTTAGTCTTCTAAGGCCGGAAAAGTATAAAATATACCAAAGAAGATCTCTCTTATATTCCAAAGAATAAAAGGCACTCATTTTTTGTACTTAGTCAGGGAGGTCCAAAAAAGGTTAAATTAACACCTACCCAATGCTCCTTCAAGAGCAGCTTATAGCTTGAGTTTTACGAGTGTGAAGGAAAGCAAGATCACTCCGGAATATCCATTTGGTTATGAGGAATGGGGCTTACAATAGTAAACTCAATGCTTTTTTATTAGTGTTTAATGAGCATGACAAAAACATAAAGTACACTCGAAATATTTTTCATGTTTAGGTCCAGAGCACAAAAAAGAGAAAACTAAGCTCATGTCGGGAGCTCCTTTTTCGTAAGTTCATTCCCTTAGGTTTGGAAAAGTGATAAACCTATGCCTGAGAATACTCTTCTCAATTCTGTAGAAAAGATAGCAATCCTTTATTGTATTATTCCACATGGTCCGAGAAAGTGATAACCTACAACCAATGTGGATTCCCATTCACATATTCTTAACGAGCTTAAATGGACAAGTTTACTCGGCAGTCAAGTCTATTTTGAGGAGTTAGACCCGAGCCTAAAGAAGCTCCAAAAGGGCGGGGAGCCTTATAAAGGGGATATCTTGTAAAAAGAGACCAAAATCAGGCTCAATTTAGCATGAAAAATAGCTAAGAAGGCTCCCCTAAACCTATGGAAAATGCGGAATGAGTACCAAAAAACAATCAATGTGTTCTAAACTAGGGTACTCATGGAAGGAAGGCCCTATCCATGGAAGAACAATGGTATAGACGAGGGATAATTTTAGGGGTGAAATTTATCCCATGGGCTATTTTTAGGGGGTTTTCGCCAAAAAAAGATTCACCATTTTGCAATTTTTGAGGCCTTATTTTTCCCAATTTTGATGGGGTAAACTTTATTCACCCTAAAAATTGCCAATTTATTATATAAACGATATAAAATCCTTGGAAATTAAAATATTTTTTGAAAAATATCGCCAAACATTTTATAGTTGGTGTTTTAAGAATTGGTAAGATTCGCAAACATTTATACACTTTTAAATAAGTATGGTTCCTTAAAATCATCCTTGGTATAAACAAGGTAAAAATGGTTGAAAACCATAGTCTGTGGTCAAAGTTGTGATCCTAGGGTTAAGGTGGATTAGGTATAAATGCAAAAATGCATATAAATTACCAAAATCCTATCCTATATGAGTGAAAAACAACTTTGAGTAATCGTGGACTTGTTGCATTAGGAAACATGACATGGCATTAGTTTGATTTTTGATAGAAATTAAAACTATACGCTAAAAACCCATATTTTGAAATTATTTCTATAAATAGTTCAAAAATAGAAATCAAAATCACCATTTCATATTTTTACCCAATATAGGGAATTTTTACCTCTAACTTCAATTGCTCGGTGTGGACAAACCAGTGGACAACTTTCAAATCTGCTAGTGCCAGGTAAATCAGCTCTTCATTCTCTTCCATTTCATCCATTCATTTTTTTTATTTTTTGTAGAATTTTGATGTTTTAATCCAAATTTAAAAGGGTCACGCTATATACATGAGTATGCAAATTACACAGTCGTGTACACAGGTTTTGTATGCAACTTTCCTGAATGAAACCCGTGTATGGTACGCAACATGTCTAAAAGACAATCGCATATAATGCGCGACATAGAAAAAATATAATTAGGGCCAAAATCAAAGTTTTTTTAATGAATTTTAATGTTTGATGTTGGTACTATGGACAGGCTAAAACATGGTGTTGGAGTGGAGGGAGAGGGAACATGAAAATATGGACCAATATGCACTCTGAAGTGCCCCCATGGTGCAAGAAATGCGGCAACGTGGGTTGCTAAAGTTCTTTTGCACCTCTCCTATGCGATCCAATGTTCGTTTGCTGAAGTTTTTTATTAACTAATATGATCATGATCTAGGTTCCTTTGACCTACAAGGTGAGATTCTATAAATTACATTGGAAGACATATTTCATTGCGGGTTTGTCACGACCGGGAACACCTATTAGCTTGGAGGGTACTGGAAGAGGTGGTGACCTTCTAAGTGTTCAGGACTATATCAACACTTACTACACGTGCGGAACTCAGAAAATGGTTACTTTCATCCCTATTGCACATATTCGCAGCTTTCCATTACAAGTGTTAGTAAGCACAATAGTGAGAGTTATAGGATCATCATCACTCCATCTTGTTACTCAGAACCAGATGGGGATCGCTGTGGAGTGCCTACAGGGAGCTATATTTGACTGGTGCTCGAGAGTAATCCCGATAATGAAGAAACAACTCTCTGACTACAAGAGAGGCCGACGAAAGAACTTTGGCTATTCTAGTATATTGGCGGCCTTTTTCTTTGAGAGAGTGCCCTCCCTTATCCCTAAAGTACCCCTACTAGCTTTCTCTCCCCATCAACCTAGACTGAGTAGGTGGGGAGAAATTTTCCTTTGCCAAGGCGGTGGTGGCTCGGTCAAAAGTGTCTATGATGATGACTTCTACCTATGGTGGGAGCGGTATCTACCAGCACTAGAGCAGTTTCCATATGCTGGGATGGATTTTTGAGGTGACAACAACCTTTTCCTCCCTCCTGGAGGAGCATGGGGAGCATTAGGTATTTTGGTTTTTACAAGTTTTAAAATTTTTATGAATTTTTCATCATAAAGATATATACATATGTATAAGAGTTTTTAATCCTTTTAATGTTTAAAATGCATATATTGGACCAGTTCTCCCTGATGGGCATCCTCGTATGTATGTACGATTAGTGGAAGGAGAGGATCAGGGTTTAATCAGGGTACGTGAGGGGAAGTTGCCCAGGCTGACCCAAAGAGTCCCAACTCTATGTGTTGAGCAGATCCCTGCCTTTATGCAAGAACTAGTTGTTGGTATTCCACCCACATGGATATGCCTTATGAGAAGGGTATGCAAGGCGGTACTTGTCTACATAGATGCCGTTGAGGCTGCTGTAGCTGGGGAAGCTAAGGAGTTCCAAGAATAGGATGACAAGGGTGACCAGAATGACCAAGGTGGTCAAGACACTAGTGGAAAATGAGAGATTAGTGACCAAAAAAATGACCAAAATCCGCATATCAATGACCACTTTTGGTTTGGCGATCGCTGGTGGCTAATTTAC
>LPNX010442072.1:0-21897 GCA_001517045.1 Pseudotsuga menziesii
TTTTTACAAAAATAGTCTCGAGACCCTAACTTAAGCATGCTAACTTTTAGATATACAAAATAACAAAAAATACTGCAGCTAGATAGCTTTCAGTGTCTACATCATGTGGGATCCTATTGGTGATCATGATAGCACATGACGACCCTTGGCACTCTATGTAGCAAGTGTACGAAGCGGCATGACACTCCCATGGTGTGTCTCTGATGCCTCCTAGGGAGGTCATCCATAGTGATGTCTAGGATATCCAGTGTCAACCGACTGAGGTTCTCCTCTAGCTCGGTCATCTCGTCATATCCTCTATGTACAAAGTGGGCCCCCACTTTCCTGTCGATGGGAGATGAGACCCCTGGTCATGCCAATCACACATCTGCATGAGACAAATAGGCCCCGTTAACATACATAATTATCATAAAAATGTAAAATATAAAACATCAATGTATTAGTGTCTCACTTACCCATATCAACCCATTGGGCATCTACTAGCAGGGCCATATTGGGATCTCCCTGAAAGTTGGTACGGACATACGTGTAGTCCTCAATCATGAGGAGATGATCATCTAACCATCATAAGAAAGTGGTCCTGTACTTTAACCTGGATCCTCTGCCACCATTGCGGGCCATGATATCCACCCAACACACCATATGAGGGTCACGTTCCCTCAAATCAGTGAAGGCCACTTGTGGCCTCATGTGTCGTACTCTCTCGAAGAAAAAAGAAAAAATAAACTAAGATAGTGCCATAACCAAACTGCTTCAATTCTCCTCGCTGACATTTAGTCAGCCGTTCCTTCAGAGTAACCAGCAGGGATTCTACCTAGTTAAAGACCATGGGCGCTATTGGCTCTATGGCATAGAGCATATGTGCACGAGATTATTCGCGCGCCTCTTGGATCCCTGAGATGTGCTGCATGATGAATAATACTGTGTGAAGAGGTACATATCTCATGACCTTTATGGGAATTTTCTTCCCATACATTTGGGTACCCGAGAGGCAGTAACGATCAATAAGGCCCTGTGTGGTGATTTCTCCACCACAAGGACCTGTCAGTGAAATGGGAACTCCTTGTTGTCATAAAACTTAAAGGAAGTAGATATCCTCTACTTCCAGTGTCAAAATGTGAGCCCTACCTCAAAGTACTGTTGCTCAAGATTCCATGTTTTAATAATGTACTATAGTAGCTTTACTTGTGACCTCATGCTAGGAGCGTTGAATAATTTCAAGATCCCACACCCATGCAAAGCAACCGTATTACCAACATCATTCCAATCTCTTATATTATCAAGTTTGTGTTCTCTTTCCTTGTATATCACCATATTTGTTGAAGCTAACGTACCAAAAGTTTAAAATGAAACATTAGAATACAAATCCAACAATTTTAAATACTTGAAATTCATTCTTTTGGCTTATTTTCACCACGTTCTAGGGAAACTTGTGGCACAACTAGTCTCCCATTAAGACAGAGTGGTGCCACCATCATTTTCTATAGGAAAATGTGCGGGGTCACCTTGGCACGACCTTTCCCGAAATATGAAAGCGCATTACTTGGTGGGCGCATTTCCCTTTGGGTAAATTCCCCCAAAACCTTAAAACTAACATTAAATGGAAAAATGAAACCATGAAAATATTGGAAATGAGTTTAGGATTTACTTGGAATTGACGATTCTGAAAATGGGTGACTAACGGTTCCACAATCCTTGTATGAAATCTGCACCCTAAATGACTCAAAATGCTCTCCAATTGGTAAAAATGCAAATGGTAAATATATTTTATTATTTACTAGCTTTTATTCAAATATTTTTGGGTTTTATTTCATTATTTTAATTATTTTGTTAAGTATTTACCCTCAAATAGTTTATAAAGCCTAGTTTTTAATATTTTTAAAGTCTAATGGTCATTTTGAAGCTTACAGGCCATGTAGAAATTGATTTTTTGGTTATGAACGAGTTTATTTTTTAATTTTTCGTCCTCACACAAAACCAAAAAATCTCTTGAGCGCTATTTTTGAAATTTTAGTCGTGCTCGTTAAACCTAGTACTAAATTTCCGAGTCAAATTTTATTTCTTTTTCGGGCTCGTTAAACTCCTTTTCACGAAAAGAAACCCTAATGGAGTCTTCTTTAGGTTCTTTTTGGATGCTTAAAATGTGAAAATATCGTCGAGTGAACTTGTCTTCTTCATGCTTGTAAAAGTACCTGAAGAGTTATCTTTCTGATGATAGTTTACCCCTTCTTCAGTTTGGATTGACTAAATTACAAAAAATGAATACTCTAGTCATCGACTAGAAGAGTTATCTAAGGTATTATGTTATAATTTTTCGGGCCTCAAAGACTAATCTATATAGAAAAAGGATCTTTTGGACAGGGATGATTTTAGGGGCGAATTATAGCCCAATGGCGAATTTTAAGGGTTACCGAAAAAAAAGTGGGCGAATTTTTATATTAAAATGTTATTATTTTATTTAATATATTCGCCCATTATTTATTTTGTATATAGCTATGCCAAGGTAAATTGCATTCATCCCGATTTAGAGAAAATCTAGAAAAAGAATATTAGCCCACGAAATTATTTATTTTTTCCCACATTCGCCTGAATTTTTAGGTCTGCGAGGAGATATTTGCCCAAATTCGCCCAATTTTTTCCGATTGGGAGGAGAAATGAAGATTGTTCGTCGGATTTATGGATAATAGTTTGAAAAATTGGTATTTCGCCTAGGATTAATGGATAATACAATTAAAAATTAGCTATTTCGCCGGTATTTATGAATATTTCTGTAAATTGGTATTACTTCCACCTCGATTGGGGTAAATTGGACATAGTTCGTCCTGGATTTGGATTTGTGGACAATTATTTGAGTAAAATGTGGAGATTTAATCAATTGGGGAAGTTTTTTCACTGGATTTGGTCCATAAATTTAGTCAAGTGAGGAATTTTTTTACCTATATAATGGTGCAAGAGTCAGGACTCAGGCTCAACATCAAGCTTGATTTCTATTGCAAATCGGTCTTTACAGTGGCTGAGTGGATTCATGGGAAGCAATTTCAGAAAGTTTCTTCTATCTGCACTGTGTAGGATTTTTACAGTTTAGTTTCTTGAATCTTCTTCTATTTGCAGGATTTTTACAGGTTAGTTGCTGTGAGCACTCAACCTTGTTGCTAGACCAAAGCTTGATGGGATTTTCCAAATTGGAATCTGGATATTATTCTTTGGCACTCTGTTGGTTTTAACTTTTACTCTGGGTGTAAGTTATAGTAATCAAGAGCCATGGAGCTCATTAGCAATTATTTGCCAAGGAACATGGTACAGATTCATAGATTTCTTCGCTTTTCCTTCTATTTTTCTTTTCAAGAATATTCACTTTTCAATCCCACGATTTATTCAAAGGACCAATGACACCTCCCATTACAACTAAAAAACCATAAGATTTTTTTCCACCTCGGGAGTCGGGGTTTTGTACCCACCAGCGATATATATCATACATTACAATGTGCATCTCCTGGATGATCGAAGACGTGACTCGTCCCTTGTTCTATTTTGAGAAGGAACAAGGATTTTTTTCCAACTGGGGAGTTGGGGTTTTGTACCCACCAGCGATATATATCATACATTTTTATCTCCTAGAGGATCGAAGTCGTGACTCGTCCCTTGTTCTATTTTGACAAGGAACAAGAAGAAGCAGAAGAAAGTAAGATCTGTCTTTGAATCAGGGCAATCCAGTCTTGTTTCCTTGGTCTTTGATCTGCTTACATTACAATTGACCAAGTGGACCCACTTCAGTTGATTTGATTGATTCAGTTCCAAGCTTCGTAAATGGGATGGAGTAGCTCGCTCATAAATAGTAGTTTTTCTTATTAAGATATGAAACAATGTCACCCTAGGGGGAAGATATCAGTGGTAAGGAGTCCCATAGGAAGACGTCATAAATATATAGAGCTTTCAATCTGTTTTGGATTCATGTTTACCATGCCCAGCTAATTTGCTGCATTTGTTATATGTTCTTTTTTTTATAAGTCTAGCTAGTATGGGATATATGGTGTTGTAAGCAAAAAGAATTTCTATTATATATGATTATTAATATATGCTTATTAATTCGGAGTTTGCCCTACTTTTCCATTACATGAAAATGATGGACAAGCTAACAAAGGAACAAATCTCTGAGTTCAAGGAGGCTTTCAGTTTGTTTGGAAGTCCTCCAACAGGCCATTTATGCACTATGTCTACCCATCGATTTGTGGGTGGTAGCTTGAAATCATCAATAGATAGGTGACTAGACCCAAAAAGATTAAACAACTATGATCAAACCTCTTGGTGAACCTTGTGTCCATGTCCAACACAATACTCAATGGAAAACCCCAATACTTACAACATTTTTGAACAACTTCGCAACTTTTTCCACAACACAAGGTATCTTCATTGGCATGAAGATGGAATACTTGGAAAATATGTCCCCAACCACAATGATTCCAGTGTACTCTTGCAAATATGACATATGGGTGATGAAATCCATAGAAACGCTTTCCTAAGGTCTCTTAGACACAACAAAGTTTGTAATGGGCCAGCCTTCATTCATATATCTTCCTTGTCTTGTTTGTACAGAAGACAAGTCATGGCATACTATTCTACATCCTTGTGCATCTACTCATAATGGTGTCCTCTCTCCAAAAATGCCATCATTATTCATTGTCACTAGGTGGCTATCCCAAGGCAAATCATGGCATTCATTTAAGAGCTCCTTCCTGATATTTGATGACTTAGATATATAGATGTGGTTTCCAAAGTACAGAAGTTGTTTGTCTACCCAAAAATTCCTTACATTACCCTCATTCACCTACTTCATGATGTTTATCATTTATGGGTCTCAATGCAATCCATCCATGATCTACACATGCAAGTCAGTAAAAACCTACACATGCCATCATGTTGGCACCAACAACTCGTCTTCCTCTAAGGATGTGAGTTGTGCCTGTTTTCTCAAGGTATCAAAATTTGCATTAAGTTTGTTGATACTATATGGTCATGTTGAATTCTTATACCAAGAAGTATTGCCACCATTATTACTTAGGTAATTGTTTTAGTTGTGTCACAATGTAGCTTGTTGCAACATTGTCTATATTCACAATGAACGGTTTACCCCAAATAATGCCTCCATGCTTGTAGGAAATGCACAAATGTAGTCATATATTTTTCATGAATGGGGTGCCTCCAATTGCAATCCTATAGCTTCATATTATCATAGGATACAAGATGACCCTCCTATGATCAAAATTCTCCAATGGAAAATTTTTAGGCATATGTCTACACCTCAAAAAACTGCTCAAATTCTAGCATCTTTAGCACAAGTGTAAGCTCTAGGTTTTATATGCTACAGCTCACGACCACTCCTTAAACATCCTTGGGATGCTTGTTTAGTGCCTTGGCCCCTGGGCCCTCCTCTAGGTCTGGAACAGACCCATGCTAACTTCCTTCTACCCTCGGTTTGCCCTTTTAAGGCCTTGTCCAATGCCTTATCAACCCAAAGGGAAGCCCTTTCAGTTGCTGCCCATCTTATACTTGGTCTGCATTTTATAATACCCCCCTTTAGGGTACTCTAACAGTCATCCAACCCTGCATATAAAAACATTACAAGCAACTGTTAGTTAATGAATATATATGTACATTGTAGTACTGCTATTGCTTGTACATACCCTCCCAATAGCATCATCTTTGTCAACCAACAACATCTTGCATTTTGTGAGATTTACAAAGAAACTTCACAAGGATTACTACTCAATCAAGTTGTTCATCAATTTGAAGAGAAATGTACAATCTTTCTTCATCAATTTGAAGAGAAATGTACAATCTTTCCTCTGCATACAAAGAATGGGAAAATACAGTTTTTCGTTCCTTCCAAATAAGAGCTAAGAATACAACCTGTCCTTTCAGTTATCCCTATCAAATATCAATGTTATCCTGCCATCGCTCAAGCAAGATAATGGATTTCTCTCTTAGGAATGGTAATGGTTTGCTCTCAGCCAAAAAATTTACAGTGCATTTGTTGACCAAGGAACCAAGGTGGTCTGCTAACTGTAAATTGTCAGCTTGAGAGAAAGGCCACTTGTCCATGGGTTCTTCCCTATGTTTTCATATGGGTGCTTATTCTTCTTCAACATATCCAAGAATAGTTGTTGTTGATGCTGCTAGCATGAGTTAGCTGTGGTATTCTTTCTCAAGTCAATTCTAATCAGGTGAGGAAGTAAGAAACGTTTTATTGCATAATTTTTGGAAAACAAAATTTCAAAAATTTCACTATTTAAATTACAATAGCAAGAACGAATACTAAATACTGTAAATAAATTCAGTCTCTACTCAAGTTATCTTTTTGTTCTTGCATGTACACCGAGATATCAAGATCCATAAACCCTAGTGAACTGAAAAATTACCTCAGGTTCTATAGTGAAGTGAAAAATTACCTCATGTTGTATTGCTACTCCAGGCTCTTCCCTATTTAAACTTATTTGCACTTACCCACATAGTGAAAATCACAAGTGTCTTGGGTGCCATTGTTAAGATGCAGCATGCAACTGCCCCCTTTTGGTATGATTGCTCCTGCATAGCAACAATTGAGTAGGCCTACAGTTGTTACCACCTGTAAGTTGTGTAAGACATTCAAGCGATTGTGAACACAAACTGTACATTCATACACATAACACAAATACAATGAAAATAATTAATATCATAGTTTGAACCAGGATATATCAGTCCCAAACAAGATTGAATTTTTTTGTAGATCCTACTTTGAATTTTCACCTTGGATATCATTGTTAACAACCAATCAAACAACCAGAGTTTACCATTGTTAACCACAGACATTAGGAACCAGAGGGATTGAACAATTCTACAGATTCTACTTTAAAATTTCACCTTCTAGCATCTTGTGATGTTTTGTAGTCACCCCATATCCTTGAGCACTAGTGCATGGCAGCATTGATAGAAGCGTAACTCCACCCCATACCCTTTCAGTTGCTGCCCATCCTATACTTGGTATGCATTTTATAATACCCCCCTTTAGGGTACTCTAACAGTCATCTAACCCTACATATAAAAACATTACAAGCAATTGTTAGTTAATGAATATATATGTACTACTGCTATTGCTTCAGAGTTTGTTTGCAAACGCGTACTGCAAAACTATTTTGAAAATGAAAGGGCACAATTCCTCTTAAAGAGGTCCTTGAAAAGGATTGGTTCCTTAGTGGAAACTCAAGGTAGAGTGTCAAATAGTTGTGTTATGTGAACTTTCTCAACAATGAAATACCACTGCAATTATCGGTAGACTCAGGTGCCTCTCACAACTTCTTGAAGAAGGATTTGGAAAGTGAACTTGGGATTAGGGTTCATACTCAATAAAAATTATATGACAATAAACATTATGAGTGCTTCATACTCAATCAACATTATTGGTAGGTTTAAAATCCAACTTATATGACATAGTAATTTTATCCCAATATGGGGAAATTAGCAAGACCCTTTCTCCCAACTCATCTCTTGTACACTGCAAAGGCGCTGTCAAAAAATAGTTTCCATAATTTGTTATTTTGGATTTCAGTGGGTTCCATGACTTGATATTTGAACCCTTCATCCTCAATAGATTCATATAAAGAGAGGGAATGAAACAACCCATGTCTTCTTCATCAATGTAGAGAGGATAGTTATTTGGACTATTTTGGTCAATTACAACATACGTGAACGCAGCCTCTCTATAAAACCATCTGGTTTCTTTTGCAAACATTGGAATAGTGGCATATTTCATATCCATATGCATGGTACCTCCCAACTTATTAGCCTAGCTTCTAGAAAATATAATGGTGTATGTAGCTGGTACATTTTCCACCACTACATCCATTAATATACTCTTAGTAGGTAACCGATCCAAAGTAACCACGAGGTCTGTTATCATTCCCAAAAATTTGAAATTCCTACAATCAGAACTGTAAAGGCTATGATAAGGCCTAGTTATGTCCAACCCCTTCCATTCCATGATAATTTTAGGCATAAGGTTATGAGAAGCCCAAAAATATCGCATACAGTTATGAAAAAATTCATCTTGTAAACTGAGTGTGACATAAGGGCAAGATGGTTCCTCCTTGTCATTGGCATGAGGACCACATTAGATTGCAGGGGATTCATTAGTTAGGTTAATGGTATCTTTATTATCATAGGTTTCAACATGGTGAAGTAACCTATCAATTTTCTTTTGATATGTAAGAATTTTTTACTAACTCATACAATGGGATAGGGATCTTAAGTTTACTCAATTCTTGCTCAGGATTGAAAGATGATCTCTCAGACTCTTTAGAATCATGCTCATATTTTTTGGGTGTATTTTTATCAGTAGGATTTGCATGTTAGGTTTTGATAATATCGCGAATATTATCCTTGGGTAGACTATTAGTTATAAGAGTTGAAGAAGAGTGAGGTGTTTTGTCTATAGGATTTTTCACAGGATATTTGAGGGTTCGAGGATTAGAGGTATAACCTTTTGGGGAGGATCTAGGAATTAGATCATATTTCCTTTGAATTTCATGCTGTATGTTTTCTGTACGAAATTGGTAATGATTATTAGACTAGTTATTTATCCCATGAATCTCAAGCAGCTCGATTTCAACTGAATTTGACCACATTTGTAATAGTCAATACAAAACCATGTCAAATGTCAACGAGGTATTGATTTAATGGTACAGCGGAGGCGGTGAGACATGTTTTGCCCCTCGGTGGAGTGTCTCTCCGTGCAAGCAGGCCGTTGGGTGCAGGATCCTCCTAATGGTGATTTCTTAGCTGAAGGGATCGTTCAAAAGTGTTGTGAGTCATAATCCAATCACATTCCATTGTCAATTATACCAGAATGCAAAGGGACTTTCTTACTACACAACGATGTTCTGAAGCATCTTTGTCCCAAAATTTAAAAAACTGTGGCCAATGCTGTGTAAACATTATGATCAATGCCTCTACTATGTAATGAAAACATCCAAGCATATGGATTTATAGCCAATGGCATCTGGCTTTGACCACTCCTTCAAATCATAGAAATCTTCAACCTATGTAAAATTGGGATGGAAGTATTGGACTTGTGTTGGGCACCTGGCCCACAGCAAATGCATCTCCCATAAGTCCTAATTGAAAGCTTCTTTCCCCTTTTGTTATATTTGCCAATCATCTAGTAACTAACTGTGGAATTCCCAAGGTTGATGCCTATCAGCAAATATTAGCCCCAGTTTAATAAAATCAATTAAAGAATATTTTTTCTAAGAAGAAATTATACCGATGGGTTTAGAGCAATACATGTTAGAAGACTCTGAAAATAAATGAAGAATTAAAGTACTGACTAAAAAGATGCTTCCAATCAAACATGATGAAACATATATTTTTATAAGTAAATACTAAAAAATCACTGGAAAAAGAGTGCAAAACATAGAACGTTTAGCTTACTCTTAAGTAAAATACTAAGAATAAGAAAAGGATTTGTTTTGGGCTTTCAGAATATTTTTGGATCCTACACTCCTGATCACATGCAGGAAGCTGAGGAGCTTGCCCTCTTAGGCCATATTTATATGTCTTAGCTATGGATGGTCTTGGTTATTTGTTGGAAGCAGCAAGAATACAGGGGAAAATCTGGGGGATTTAGGTTCGTGGAGACAAGGAGGTACTTGACAGTCATTTTTTTGCTGACTAAATGCTATTCAGTTCACCTAGAACCTAATTTGGTGATTGAAAACATGAGATAACTAGACATCTTGTGTTTCATTGAGTGTGGTTCTTAGTGATCAAAAATCAGAATTTTGGCTCATAGGAGCTGAGATTCCATCAAATATTGCTCCACACCAGAGGAGAACACCCTATGCAAATAGGGGGGTAACAGGAGGAAACCCTAGGAAAAATTTCCTAGCCTGTCACCCTAGGGATGCCTATTGTTTGGTACTAGGTTTGAACTTTGAAACTAGGATCCAAGGTGCATAAGAATCAATTTCCCTTGGCTGACCTCCTAGTTAATTGCATCAACAGATCATAGGATCTTGTTTACATGTTCTTTGTATGAATTCCCCGACTGTATTTCATCATCCACCAATTCAGGTACTCCTTGCACCATGAATTGATGTTGACAATCAATAAATCCCGTGGTTAGTTTTTTATGGCAAGTAAGTGCCAACTTGAATCATTTTGCTGTTACAACAAGCAACACTTACGGCATAAATTGAAATGGCATTTGGCTAAGAATTTGAACATGACAAGAATTTTGCAACACACTTGTATAATTATTAGGAGATTGCGGATGTGATTAGATGGAGAACTACAGAAGGAGCTTTGTGGCCATGTCTAGCATGTGTATCACTCATGTGAGGATGCACTATGATTCAGCAATTTGCAATTTTGCATAGTTTTTCATTTCATGATTTATAAGGCAGAGTAACTAGTAGTCAGACAACCTACCTTCAAGGACCATCACACATTAATTGGTAGGAAATTGATATATGAGGAAACAAATATGGTAAGGACTGTAAAGTGTGTTTTATTCTTTTCTAAATCATTATTCTTTTCATTAGAAGTATGTTTTCTTCTTTTCTAAATCATTATTCTTGTGATGTTTTAAAAAATTGTTAGTTATTCCCTTTTACACAAATTAATAGAAATTTGTAGATTACTTATTAAAGTGTGTACTCGTTTTTAATTTCATTTATCATCGTAAGGGGCCTCTTGTACCATAAAAATCAGAACTAGCCAGACTTACAGTTTAGATGATTTTTATTGTTATTTATGCTCAGAGACTAGAGTTGGGTTTTGATGGTACTTCTACTTTCAATCTCAACCTAGAATTTGCTACAGCCTTCTGGTCATTGCTTTTCAGTGGCTGCAATATGACTTTTGGCCACTATTTGTGTTCAAAACTGCCCAGATTTGAGTACTAGGGAATTGTTGATGGTAGAATTAAACTCAGAACCCAAGATGAAGAGTGTTTACCTCATGAATGATTCCCAAAATTGCTACAGGTCTCTTTTCAATGTTTTCATGCCTAGAAAGCTCCTAGAATTAGGGATTTAAGACTGCTTGTTGCTATTATTCATACCCAGATCTTACAGGCTCGATCTCTACATTGTATGACAGGATCAAAAAATTAAATAAGAAACAGAGTGATTTTCTATATGAAGTTTTTGAGTTGAATAACAGCGAAAATAGAATCTATTAGCTTGTTTTAATGTGATGGAAGAGTAAGTCATCTGTATAAATCTTTATCTTACATGGAATTGATTTTGAGTTTAGCAATCAAAATCCAGATAATCAATGGGAATCTATAAACATGAGAATTGTGTGTGCAGATGCTGAAGGGATTATACGCATAGAATCTATGTTACGTGTAGTGATTGATATTATGCTTGACATTGTTACTCTGATTTCTATATATTGTTAGCTTTGTATAACAAAGAAAATATGAAGGATAAGTGTTCTATCTAATGTGTTTTGATGAAGATAGAGCATCTCAGTTTCCTTTTCAAAAGGATAGGTTATGCTAAATACATAGATTCATTTAGTGGATCTTTCAAAAGCTAGGCATTTTGGCTAAATACACAAAGGATCATTTGCAAGTTGTACAACTTGGGCTTAGAATTCATTGATATATTATTCATTTCTTAGTTGATTTGGTGTCAATGCTTGTTATTTCAAGTTGGTCAATAAGAAATTATAGAAATTGTGTTAAAAATGGGGCATTATATACCTATTCAGTACACACCATTGGAGACATTTGTCATCATATAAGGCAATGATCCTTTATGTTACATAGAACAAAGTCTACATATGTGTATGTCATGAATGTTGTGATTTTACGGCATGATGTATGTCATGCTTATTTGAATTCTGTGGATTGTTTGCCAAAATAATAATGTGGAGCATAATCTCTGATTCTATTAGTTTATTGGTTTGTCAAGATTTAGGTCCCCACATGTCCGCTGGACCATTAAGGGATGAGATAACAAGTGGAGTCCCCACTTACCCTAAATCTAGTTAGTGCAGTTATGTTTCATTGGCACCTTCCAGTTGTATTAGTGTTATACCTCCTTCGGGGAAAGAGTCAATGAAAGAGTCAATTAAAAGTCATTGAAAGAGTCAATGAAAATTCATTGAAATATTCAATGTAAACACTCATTGTAAGTCGGGTCAATATAAATTGATAATGTGCCATTGTATTAATTTTATATCATTTTTCTCATGCAGGCTTCACTTCTGGTTTCTATATCGATTTGGAATTTCAATTTTGGAATATTAAGTAAGATGTCAAACATGGATTGTGGAAAGAAAAATAAAACATCAAAACACAAGGATGTAATATCATATTTTAAAAAGCCTCAGTCCAATAATCCACATCCTATTCATGCTTCAAGATCTCTTGAGCAAGGTATCGGTGAGAGAGATGTCAACACTTTTGAGAATTCATCTGCAACCTAGAAAATGGATGGTAGAATACATTCCTCTAATGATCAAAGTGGGACAAATGCATTTCCATCTGAAATTGGTAGTTCAAGTGTTGAATATTTTTCATTTCAAGGTGACACAGTGCATTCACGGAAAAGGAAAAAGGGCCAGTGGGACGCAGGGAGAAAATTCAAAGCTGATTGGGTCTCAAGATACCCATGTATTGAACCAACACCTACAACAAATGAGAATGAGACCTCACGAGAAGTTAAATGCATTTCATGTAGTTGGAAACTTGGCAAGGTAGTGAAATTACAGATGAAGTTAGACACAATCGAGAAGCATGTTGGGAAGGTGTATGATAAGAAAACTGCAAATGATGAGAATAAATCTATTGCCAAATGGAAATCTATTAGCGAATGTTGACATCTCCAATTTGAAGTGGAATATAATGAATTATTACTAAATAAGAAAAAACTTGAGGAAAGTGGAGGAACCATCAAATCTCAATTTGGAAAGATGATGGAAACACATTTCTTATCAAAGACAATACAATTAAGCACTATATTTCACCTCCTATCCAATGGTCGTCCTATGACAGATTATCCAAAAATGACGAAATATCTATCTTTTATTCAAGTGCCAAATTTTCCATCTTCTCATTGGTCTTTATCGAGTGGTTGGGAATGGGGAAAATATCTAGCTCAAGTAGAAAAGGACGATATGAAAGAACAGATCGCAAATGCTACATTTTTTTCACTGTCTTTGGATGAAGTTACGGTTATTGATAATACTTCATGGATCTGCATGAGCATTTATATGGTCAATGACCATATCAGGCATTCCTATCTACTTGGAATTCATAAAATGACCAAAAGTTCTACAACAGAAAATATTTATGAACTTGTTATTGATAGTTTGAAGGAAATTGGTGGTATGGATCATTCCATGATTGCAAAAAAGTTAGTATGCGTTGGAGTAGATGGAGCATCAGTAATGCAAGGACAAAGGAATGGCCTTTGTGCTAGAATGCAACTCTTGGCTTCACCGTATATGCTCAGTATTCATTGTATGGCTCACAGGATGAATCTTGCATTTAAAGTAGTGAGCAACTTTTCATTGGTTTCAAAGGTAGAATATCTTGTACGTGAGGTTCATGCATACTTTTGTCGGAGTCCCAAACGATTTTTAGAGTTTAAATTTTTTTCTGATGGTGTTACAAATGGAAAAAAAATATTAAAAGATGTTGATACAAGATGGATATCATTGAAGGGACCAGATGAAAGACTATTCAATGAATATGCATCCTTGGTAGGGGTGATGTATGAACATTGCTCAAGTGTAGAAAAAGCTCAAACTCTTCTATTTCTACTAACTGATATAGAGACATTGTTAACATTGGCTGGAATTCTTCCTATGCTTCATGAAATGAATAACCTTGTGAAGATGGCTCATATTTGCACGATGTATATTGCTGAATACACAAGAGAAAGAAAATTAATATGTCTTGCATAACTTGATGTGGAAAATGAGGACCAGAGCCAAAATGTCGAAAATGTCGAAAATGAGGACCAAGGCCAAAATGTGACTTGGAAATTGGATCTCACCTAAGATTGTATATGATCGAATACACATCAACGACTCTTGAGTCTTATTTTTGTCCAGATGTTCCATGTACCCTTGCTAGTGATCACTATATGTGAATTTGAGGTTGTGTTTTAGGTAAAAATAGATTCTACATTGTACTTTTTGGTTGTAACATTGATGATTTGAGCTACATTACCTTCATGCAGCTTATTTTAATATTGATGTTTTGATATTAACCTCTTACATTGTCTCTTTCTTGCATGTGATAGGAAGTGACGGTGGAATTTGAGAAAGCTAGGCCTAGGAGCTATCTCTTCACATAGATAGTGTCCAAACATTAAAGGATAAATAACTAATTTGACAACACTTTCGCTAAGCAAGAATGAGCTCATTCAAGTACATGAAACCATGTTGGTGTTTAACAGGAAAATCTTGACAAATTTTTATGGTTTGTTTATTGCTTTTGTTTGAAGCATTTTGTCGCTTTTTGAAGTTTGTGTGTATTTGGGTTAAATATTGTGTTAGTCCCTTGAATGCTTATAGTTCTCATTTGATGCTTTATTTAGCCATTTGTTGTAGCTTGAATCAAGATTGGTTTAAATCGGTTTCCATTGATTTAGGGTTTGAGAAAAGATATTTTTATTGCATTTTAGTTGCATGAATTAATTGTCTTCACTTTTTCAAATCTCGATTATTTTATGTTGATTGCAAATTTTCTTTGTAAATACTTATCATTATTCAAAAAAATAAATGAGCTCTACAAAGCTAAGCGAAGAGAAAAATGGTCTATGCATTAGGTTCCTATGAATTCATTGTAGGATACCTATTGGCACGAGACCAACATTCATCTAATGCACTAATCAATTGGCATAGTTACAATGCATAATTGTATTAGCCTCCAGTGACAAATATTATTCCAGAAGACTGTCATTATCAACCAAAGATCTTGTGAGGTTGTTTGTACTTCATTGATGGTACTGATTCTCTATTGTTTAATTCCTGTATATTGTTGAGGCTGTTGCTTTGCTTTTCTTTGAGATGGGTCGTAGTCTTGATCTGACTGCTAAACCTTAATAAACCTTACAAGACCTTCCTAGGCTGATATGTGACTGTATTGACAATTCCATCTTGGGTCACGACATTTGTGACCTTGCTTGACCTTGTGGGCTGTTGTAGATAGGGCCGTGACTTTTTGGGGTTCTATATATGTGTTGTGAACCTTGTGGGATTCTCTATCTAAACCATGAACACTTGTTAAATTGTTAAGCTCATCTGTGACTGTTTAAAGGATGTTTGGATTAAGTTGTGATCATTGTGAGACCTCTAAGTTTGAACCGTAAATTTCCTAAGGTCTGTTCATCCTATTAGAAAGGGATGCAATTTTTTTAGGCATGTTTGGAGTAGGATATCACTGCTGGTTGTTTTGACATGTTGATATAGGTCTGTAATAATGAATTAGTAGCTTCATAATAGTGATAGATCAGATCTGAAGCAGTCCCAAATTGATGTGTGTTCAAGTGGTGGTAGGGGGGTTGATTTTTGATGGGATTGAGACTCCCTGACCATTTGCTGGATGGACAAGCTGAATTTGTCTCTCATCTATTGTTCTTAGAGTCCGTATCCTCTCTGTTCCTCATTTTTGGTCTATCAGTTCAATTATTATGGAGTCCTAAAGAATGCCAAACAGAATCCGAACCCCAATTCATCGGTAGTCTAGTATCTTGTGATTTTTCTTAGACTGTGTATTTCAATGACTGTCAAGGTCATACCTGCTTCAATTTATAAGGTATTCATCTATTATGATGGATCGAGATAGAAACGAGAGATAACCTACTTGTTATGTTGAGTTGGGACTTTTATAATTATATCTAAAAGCTAAAAGCTAACAATACAAACTGGGATCCCAAAAGTAGCTCCTATAAAAAGATAAAAGATAACAATACAAAGTGGGATCCCAAAAGTAGCTCCTATAAAATTCTAAAAGCAGAACTCAACCTAACCCCAACTCCATATATGAATTTGAGGTTATGTTTTAGGTAAAAATAGATTCTACATTATACTTTTTTGTTGTAACATTGATGATTTGAGCTACATTACCTTCATGCAACTTATTTTAAGATTGATGGTTTGATATCTATCTCTTACATTGTCTCTTTCTTGTATCTGATAGGAAATGACGCTAGAATTTGAGAAAGCTAGGCCAAGGAGCTATCTCTTCACATAGATAGTTTCCTAACATTAAATGATAAATAACTAATTTGACAACAATTTCGCTAAGAAAGAATGGGCTCATTCAAGTACATGAAACCATGTTGGTGTTTAGCACAAATATCTTGACAAATTTTTATGGTTTGTTTATTGCTTTTGTTTGAAGCATTTTGTTGATTTTTGAAGTTTGTGTGTATTTTGGTTAAGTATTGTGTTAATTCCTTTGAATGATTCTATTTCTCATTCGATGCTTGATTTAACCCTTTGTTGTAGCTTGAATCAAGGTTGGTTTTAGGATTTGAGAAAATATTCTTTTATTAACTTTTAGTTGCATGAATTAATTTTCTTCAATTTTTAGATTATTTTACGCTGATTGTATATTTTCTTTGTAAATACTTATCGTTATTCAAAAAAATAAACGAGCTCTACATATCTAAGCGAAGATAAAAATGGTCTATGCACTAGGTTCCTATGCATTGATCGTAGGATACCTATTGGCACAAGACCAACATTCATCTAATGAAATAATCAAATTCAATAATCAATTAGCATAATTGTATTAGCCTCCATGACCATCATTGGCTAGTGGAGGCCAAGATCGAGCATAATGTATGATTCTATGAGTTTATCAGTTTGTCAAGATTCAGGTCCCCACATGTTCGTTGGACCATTAAGGGATGATATAACAAGTGGAGTCCCCACTTGCCCTGAATCTAGTCAGTTCAGTTGTGTTTCACTGACACCTTCCTGTTGTGACTTGTGAGTCTACATGTTCTATTGTTGATGATGCGATTCATGTTATTTGACTAATGTTGTTATTCGTTTATTTTGACAATATTATATAAATCAGTGAAAGATTCACCATTTTTTACAATTTTTTATAATGAAGTTAAATATTCACCAAGTTTTTACAACATTATATAATAAAATGAAAGATTCGCCAAGATTTTACAATATTATATAATAAAATGAAAGATTCTCCAAAATTTTACAACATTATATAATAAAATAAAAGATTCGCCAAATTTTTTATATATACATATTATATTATTGATAAAATTGCCTTCAAATTTTCCTATATATCGGGGAGATTCGCCCAATTTTTATAGATATAATTCTAGGGGGGGTTCTTAAAATCATCCCTGCTTTTGGAGTCTTCTTCCGTTTCATTCAGAATCTCTAAAAGTGAATGATACTGAGTTTAATTTCAATGAACTCATTAAATTAAACACTGAGAGACCCTCTTTTAGGAACGAACCCCTCCTTTCTTAGGTTCGTAAAACATGTGAGAATGGACTTATCCCATGATAAGATACAAAGAGTGTTTGTTACTCTCTCTGAACTCGTAAAAATGAAAATAGGCACTTATCAATCATGATAGGGAAAGTAAGTGAAGGGAAACATATTTCATTTGAAATAGTGGCAGTTCGTAGTCACCTTTGAACATGGAACTTGTCTGCATTTCATTCATTCAATTGGGTATTCAACTTTCTTCTGAGTTGATCCACTTTCATGAGTCATGTCACTCCTTTTAGTATTTCAAAGAATGCATCTTCCATCGTTGCATTATGTCTTGGAATCCTCCTCGTCAAGTCAATGCTGCCAAGTCTTCGATCGTGCCGCCCTATGTTCAAAGGAAAATTATGTTGATAATTTTCATCTGCAATAAAAAATACCTTTGTGTCAGTTACCTTTGATTCAGTCCTATGGTTACATCATACTAAAATTCTAGAACTTTGTTCCGAGTTTTGTGTCATTAATGTGGGATTCATCACAACCCTCCTTTGATGAGACTGTTCCTGTTGAATTCAACTCATCATCGAGGAATTAGTCTTAGAAACAAAGTAGTACCTTGAGATCTGTATGCATCAATGACAGATCCTCTCTCTTTCGACATAGGTTTACATCATTGAACTTTGATCAAAAGATTCAATTGAGTTTTCAACATTAGATCATCCATTCACATTTGAGCGAATGTACTAGGGTACCTTGGGAATCATCTACATTAATGGTGATCTCCCTCACACTTGTTAATGGTTTTCATCATTAAACAGTAATCAAGTGGTTTCTACCATGTTCGATGTCAAGACATTGTAATCACATGAATAGAATTGTACTTTGTTGAAGACGAGATGAAGAACCTGGGTATCTGTTAAGCGCTCATTGATTTTCCAAGGTTGCAATGGAGTATTTGTATGAGTCCTAGCATGGATCCACATTTTTATGGTCATGGTTGTGCTCAAATTTGCATCTGTATGACATAGATATCCATTGTATGTCTGGTATTTATGTCCAAGTTTGAGTCTTCTTCGCATGGATCTATGCTATATTTTAGTAGCCATGATTGTTTGTACCTCACATGGATATGCTATGTATTGGTCTACAACCATGATGAGAGTCATATAGATATGAATCAAAGTATTGATGTACTGCAAAATAATCCTGGTTGATGAATATCTCTTATCAGTGAAATCTTGCCTCGAAGTGATAACTTGTTCTTTCAAAGTATTCACCTTTCCTATCCCTCTAGCCTCATGCTTTGGCTTTGGGGGGGGGGGGGGGGATTATGCTACACATATTTCTCATCATCATCTTTTTATGAGAACCAAACATAAGAACTTTCTTCAAAAACCCAAGTTGTGAATATGAATTTGGGCCAGGATCAGTGATTTCATGCCTTTTTCCACCACCACACTTTCCTTGTGGACAATGTGCGTTACCCCAATGTGTAACGCATGTTTTCCATGAAAACAAAGTGGTGCCACTGCCACATGATTTCTTACAATGAGTGGTACAATACGGGTACCACTCTGTCTTAGTTGACAAAGAGTAGTGCTCGATTTTTAAATCTAAAAAGAGAAATTTCATGAAGCTTCTCAAACCTTGGCTTCGTGGAAACCTCATCCCTAGACTCCTGGATCACCTAGGATCCAAATCCATCCTTGTAGTATATCCCCTCCACCTCACCCATGATAATCTCAACCTTCCCTATCTTCCCATGGCTATAAATATTAGCTCACCCCCCATGGGTAGGGGGTGGAAGATTATGCTACAACATCAAAACTATGGCCAAATCTAGCCAATGAGAGTGAGAACTAGGTGGACAATTTTTACGCTTTGGAGGCAAGGTTTTTCTTGAGAAGAGACTTCTCAACACTAAGGCTCTTAGTTGTAATTTCTCTCTCTTATTCCATTAATGCAATGAAAGTTCCTTTCCCATGAATAATATTGTGTATTGATCACTTGTTTCATTGTGGAATTCCTTATTCATCAACATAGGATTATAGATTGTACTTGGTGCTTTGATGTTGTATGTACTTTGTTTTGTGCTTCTTGTAGGTGAATATGTGGAGATCTAGTATTCCAAAATACCGGTACATCACATTGTATGGAAGGTAAAAGAATCCATTCCAAAAATCTATCAATCTTAGGGGAAGTGCTTCTCATTGTTGTTACTCATTTGTTCTAGCTTAGAGTATTTTGGGCTAGGGAAACAACTTTCTTCCACAGACGGGTGAGTATTTCCAATAACAAAGACTTAGAAAAAGTCCCATTATGAATCACACATCCACCCACACACCTTTAGTGAGGGGTACCTAGTACTCATTTACGACCAAGCCCATGATAAGACTGGTAAAGGGAAGTTTGAATCATTGTGGTATGGGCCTTATGTCATCCATTGATGTCTCAAAAATGGGGCATATCTACTTTCTTACTTTGACAACCACCTCTTGAATAATCCCTGCAATGGGCTCTAGATCAAGAGGTTCTTTTCCTAAAGTCGCTCACCATGCATACCCTTGTATCATATTTTTTATTTCTTATTTTGCATCATTTTTATCACGAGTCAGTGACTCCCTCCAATAGACACTCCATGCCCATTCATAGTGAGTCCATTGTAGTATTCTTCCATGTTCTCTTCCCATGAGCGGGTGTATCTAACCCCTCCACCCTGTCCCTGTACCGTTGGTACCTTAAAGGAGGGTGCAGTCCCACATCTGCACATGCACATAGTATGTCATCGGTATCTATCACACACATGATCTAGATACCACTATGCTAGTAAAAGATTTATGACCGCAACCACAAATCGTCATGGATATGTACTGTTAGGTTCCTAGACTTGTCTTGGAGGTCGAGGCATCTCCGGATATGCCCGGTAGTCCATGCTCATGTATGGATAGTCCTATATAAGGATAGGAAGCTACGGCCACTGTGAAAAAATGTTGCCAAGTGAAGAAACAACCTACTAGACTACCTCCATCCCTACTGATTCTTTCGGACATTTCTTGAAGTCAACTCGATTTATGTGCTAACATGCGAATCAAACCTTGTACGTATTGGCATGTTCATGAGCTATCTGCTCCATCCATACTGCAAACTTGGCCTTATTTTACCACCATCTATCATCCCATAAGGAGGCCCCACTAGTGTTCTACTGTTATTCATATTAACCATGTTCACAAAATCACCCCTTTTGGTATATCGAACACTTCTTCCTTGCTTGAATAACCATTGCGTAGTTTCTGTTAAGCTCTTTTCTGACTCCTAAAAGAATTAAAATATTGTCGAGCACACTTTCTTTCTTTCACGCTCATGAAAGTATTTGAAAGGGCATCTCTGTGGCCTCGTTTATCTCCTTTTTCGGAATACGTAGACTATTTAAAAAAAAGGACCACCCTGGAACTTTCTAGCTAGGAACATTTCCCTTTGTATCCTTTTATGCTTTGTCAAACTTTGGGACCATAACTTACGAAAAAGCTCATTACGGTTTGTATTTAGGCTCTTTTTTTTCCCTCTCATAAAGAAAAGATCGATGATAAATCTTGCTTTCATTCCTGCTCATAAAAGTATTTGAATGACCTTCCAGTCCATATAGGTTTAACCTTTTTTGGCTGGATTGGACTACCAACGAAAAATAGGTCTCTATGCCCCTTTCGGCTGGGAGAGCTCTCCTTTGTACACTTCTATCCTTTTTTGGAAATAGGAGAATAATGTACAAAAAAGAGAATCATTGGAGTCTTCTTCATGTTTTTAGACTCTCTAAAAAGGAAAACACCATCAAGCATTTACTGTGTCGGTCTTGACAAAAAGCCATGAGATAGTATCATATCGAGCATACTTCTATCCCTTTTTCGTGCTCCTTAAACTATGAAGAATGCCCAAATGGTGTCTCTAGGCTCCCACACATATTACATATGGTCTCACATTATGACATATTCCCCCCATTGGGTCACCTTTGTTCAAAGTTATTTGTGATGAGTCTCCCTTAGATCCCCTGGATATCACTATTCCGGGTACTCCCCCAAGTATTTCTCATTGCAGTTATCTCCCCGGTTTCACAGCTATGATCCCTTTCACATGAGTCAGTTTAATTTTCTACTAGGTCATCCTCGCCATCATAGTCTGAACAAAGAGTCCCCCGTACTCTTCTGCCCCTATTCCTCATTTAGCATCTCAGTCCCCTGACTATTTCACATATTTGGTTATCCCCGTCGTGCCTCTATCAAGGAAACATCATTTCCTTATTAGTTGCAGGTCGCTCTCTGTCAATGTCAACACACATTAGAGAGAATTTGAGGTAAAAAATGGGCCTCAAAAAGACCAAAATGTACTATAAAAACCAACCAATTACATTCTAGTATATGACATCATCCCCCATGG